>SSNS01000001.1:2508840-2693498 GCA_006937985.1 Aphyosemion australe
CAAAAACTCTTCGGATCTATACGATTCACGTGAACGCTATATTTGGCTTCAAAAACGGCGATTTTCGCCGAAAAGCGACAAGTTTGCAGGTATGCATTATAATCACAAATAATTACAATTTTTTTTCAGTTTTCCACACCTTTAATGTGAAGTGTTTATGTAGGATACAGTTCCAGTGATGTGTTATCACAGCTTTGCTCACCCTGAACGTTTCTCTGTGGCGATTAGAACATTTCTAATTAGCATAGGAAGCAGGTTGGAGATGGCACAGACTTTTGGGTACATTTGACACCTCAAGCTGCCTTTACTCAAGAACAACAAGGTAAAGGTGTTTTAGAATTCTAGAACCCCTTTAAACCTAAATATCTATAAATGACAAGAGTGTAATACCATAATTATATATTATTGAACGACGTCTACTATATCCAGGAAAAACAGGTCAAAGCATCACTACTATTTTAAGTCCTGGTTTCACTAAATTAGCATTTACAGTATGACAGACATCAGAGACTTGAATGGAGGGAACCCTGACCCAGAGAGGCTAGGGTGGTGCTGGTAACTCAGACAGCTAGATAACTGTAATTACTTCAGCAGTCGACAAAGATTAATTGAGCAAGAGAAAGCTGAATTAATGAGGCTGGAACAGACACCTCAACCAAGCCTCAACAATTTCACACTGTTCCTATTGATATTTCAGAGCGTGTAAATGCACCTGGTGATGAAGACACACAAAAAGCAAAAGTTACAGCTCCCAACAAGATCCCTCGTTTTTCCTAGAAAATCATCTTAAAGGCAAACCGTCCACACAGATGAAAAATAACAAGCAAGATAAAATCAGAAACAATTAGACTCATTCCTTCCACACATGGTCCCACGGCTAAATCAGACAGCTAAGCTCTGACAAACAAGTGAGTAATTATAGCTGCAATATAATTAGTCTACTCTAAATCATGACTGTAATCTTGTAGTGTATCTAAAATCTGCAGCAATCCTTTCCTTCTTCTGTTGAATCCACTTTTGATCCAGTTTCACTGACAAAATGCATCCTGATGAACAGACGACAGCAACAGAGAAGCACACCCTTTACGTCACTAAACACAACATATAAATAGAAAGCACTTAAGTTTGACACATGAATTTGCCCTCATATAACTCCTGAAAGTCCTGCACCTTGAAGATTCAGATCCAGTTCCCTAAACCTGACAGTCGGAACGCACTAGTGCACCAACAACCAAAGACCCGGAGATAAATGGCTTCGAGTTGACTGTCAGGGTGAAAGCAAGCAACGTGGTCCTGTTTCGGCCAGATAACATGGTCTGTTGTTGTGTGTGCTAAGCTCATTGACATTCCAAATTTATGCGGGACAGATTTGCTTGCCACAAGTATTCAAAGCTGGTGCTCAAGATGAAAAACAGGTGATGAGGTCATGGCGGCCATATTTCAACCAGTCTAGGAAAGAAGCTTGTAAAAGACGGATATGATGTTTTTTTTTAAATCCTTTTCAAATGACCTGACTAATCCTTCACTTCTGTATGCAACAGCATATTAGGGCCTTATATAAACAGAAGAAAGTGTTGAGATAAAAATTGAGAAAAAATCTGAACTATTTCAAGTCAAAATTATATTTCTACAATAAAGCTTTAAGGAAAAAGTCAAAATACTTTTTCCAGGAAAACAGTCAGACCTGGGCTCTTTAGCGTGTACCCCCCTCATTTTTATGAAGCATCATTTAATTCATTTTCAACAACATTTTGATGGATATTTCCAGAGATTAATGGTAAAAATTACACATTGTCACTTTAATGGCCGCTTGACTCAATAAGCAAACATATCAAACTAAAATGGTACCTTATTTAGTTGTTCAATTGAAACTTCAAACTGTGTCCCAATGTGATGGAGCAATCCTCCGTCTGCTGGTCCAATCCTGAACTCCACTGAGTGGTCTCCAGGGAAAAGAAAACACAAATAATCCAAAAGGCAAAAAGAATATACTCCAATGCACCTAGAAGTCCGTCAGCACCGCAGCAGTCCTCATATCCATTATCCAGGTCAGAATGAAGGAAAAGCAGTCTCCAAAGTTAGCCGAGTTAGCTTAACCAAGACGACTTGATTAGCAAATGCTAACCGCAGTGCTAAACTACTTAAACGGCAAGGATACGTCTACTGGACAAACTTCGACCTGAAAAATGTCCGTACGCAGTTCAGAACTCATAGAATGTCTGTCCGTCGACTTAAAGATCCAGAAACTCCTCTAATTAGTCCGAACGTGTGCGTCCGAACCTCATGGTCCGAACAAGTGCATCTCTCCCGGTTACTCACGGCAAGTCCCCGCAGAGCGGTAGCATGCCAACACTTCCTTGCTCTTCAAAATAAAACCAAAATAAAATACAGCAAAAGCACTCTACACTCTTACTTGCTTTAACTTACTTATAATTAGGTACCTTTGAAATTTTTTAAATATTACATCAATAAAATACAATTGTAGCTATAGTTATGTATCATAATATAAAACTTATTTTAACTCCTTAACCCCTTTTATTTATTAAACTATAACATACTTCATTGCACCAACACATTCGTATGGGGTTCATACACCTCAGCTATCAATGTAAATGTTTAAACGTGACAAATGTTAAGTGGGTGGGCTAATTACAAGCAATTTCTTTTGATACAGTTACACAGAATTTGCAATTGGACTCCTTAACTTTCAAAAACACAAAAGTCTAAAGCAAACTACTCTGCAGAGAACAGAAATTATTTATTACCTTCTCAGTGGCCTAAATCCACAGTCAGGTCATTTCAAAAACCTTAAAAATAGGACCCAATGCCTCCCTCCCTGCTTGACACTGAGCATTGAGGGGTTGGGGGGTTAAACCACCAGAGTGCCTGAGCGCAGCCACTGCTGCAGCTCATTGCTCCCCACAGGGATGGGTCAAATGCAGAGATGTAATTTCACACACGTGATGATGACTAATGGGACTTTAACTTTATGGTCAAAACCAGTTTTAGCTGTTGTCATCATACAAATCTAATTAATTCAGCACTAATGACCTACACACTACTGACCAGAGAAACAAGACATTAGTCAGCTCTAAGCTACACTTGTTATGGATACTAAAACATACAATCACTAAATTAGCTGATGCAAAGAAAAATTTATTAATTTACTCAGTCTAGGCCAATCTAGGCCATAAACAGCTGTCTTTTGTTTGCACACCAAAAGTGTATGAATGTTTTGTTTTGGATCTCTTTTTATGACTGCAGATGGTTGCAAATACAAAACATTTACAGAGCAAAATGATCATCATCATGAATGATGGTGACAGACTGCAATAATGAAGTAGTCACATTATAACAGTAAATATGGTTTATTCTTGTATAAATAACAAAGCACTACAGTATCTAACCAAATCAATACTGTTGCATCCATTTTGCAAAGACTTAATTTCAGAAAAAAATTCCATTGATTGAACTTTAAAGCACCAGGCAGGAGGAGGATGGAAAATGACACCAGTAGTGTTCACAAACGTTTAAATGCACCCTAACTTACATAGATTTCTTTTGTGTTTAATTCTGAACCTCAAGTCTAGATCATCTTCAGCTTCGATGGATTAAAGGATGAGATTTTCAGCATTTTGTGACATATTCAAGAACATTTCCACAGTATAAAAAAGTTTCACAGGAAAACCATGACTCCTGCTTTAGAGCAAGGAGTAAGTTTAACAAACTGCTAATTTTGTTTTAAAAAGTGGCACAGATACAGAACTAGTACAAAGATTTGTCGAAAGCATGTTGACAAAGCACAGGTAGAAATTTTATCATAAATTATCGTGTTTTTGTAGAAAAACCTTTATAAACACTTCTAAATTACAAATACTCCCACAGGCTTCGACTTTAAATGTTCCCACCATTAAAACATCGCTCCGTTTATTTCTCATGCTCATCAAATTGCACCTAAAGTTCAGTGTGTGCTGGTGAAGAGAGGAAGTATAATCCATCTACAGAGAACATGCTCTTGTACCTGCAGAAATTCTTAAGACCAAGGCTGCTGAGAACAAAAAGCTCAAAACATTTATCCTGAAGATGACGTTTAAGGTGGATTGACCTTCATATGCAAACAATAGAAATGCACTTTTGTCAAATCGATGTGAGTTTGCTCATCTTGAATGCCTCACACAGCACACATGATGATGTTTAGCGCCACATCAGTATGAATTAATGCTCAACTAAAATAATGCAACACTAATCTTCCTGCTTTTGTCAAATCATAAAGTTATTTTATGATGCACCTCCTCTTCACATTTCACTTTTTATACACAAACCACATTTCTGCATCCACGTCCTTTAAGGCTTTAGCGCGTAAACAAGTTTCCAGGATCTACTTTTGTTTAAATCTGGTCTATTTAGTGAAAGTGTTTGAGCTTAAAGACCTTTAAGTGCGGCTTTTGATTATCTTGAATAGTGTTTAAATTAAAAAGCGTGTCCCTCGTGCTACAGAAACTAAAACACTACAAACCAGAATATTTTTCTGGATAGTGCTGATTTGTTTCCGTCGTCATTCGGTCTTTTGGAGAAGACGCCGTCCTCACACCACCCTTTGAAGGATGTAGAGGATGCCGATGTTGTCGATGGTGACAAAGGTGGAGAAGTCGGGCGACACGTGGATTTTCTTCAAAGCGCTTCCCGTTGGATAAAACGTCTGAAGGGCTTCACCTTTCACCACGCTCCACCACTGGAAATGAGATAAAGAAGAGAATTTTTTAGATAACTCACTTGTTGATAGCTTCATAGTTGAAGGTTGAAAACATTTTTGATTGAAATACTTTTCAGCTTTATGGAGTTACAAAACTGTTTGACACAAAACGTCTTTTGAAATATGTTCTATTGAAATATTAGTAAAGCTCTGCGAGAGATTGACTAATAATATGTTTGGGGTAAGCTTTTCAGGGTTTTTTAGTTCAGACTACAACCACGACTTGACATGATTGATTTAAGGAAAAAAAAAATCAATTCCAGTATCTACTTTACCAAACATTAATACAAATATAAAATGTTTACAATGTATAAAGACTCAAACTGATGTTTATGAGAGCTGCCCAGAGGTCCATGATGGATAATGTTATAGAAAACACACACACACACACACACGCACACACACACACCCATCAGCTCTCCTTAGCTATTCTGTTTAATCTCGGTTTAAAGCTGACATTTTCCAGGGAAGCTCTGTCTCACTGGGACAAATCATCAAAGGCACATCAATTCAATCATTTATGGCTTGGTGTCAGTGTGTGTGTGTGTGTGTGCGCATGCATTTGTGTACATGTTCTATTCTGACAATATTTAGCCAGATAACGTCACATCAATATAGGACGCCATATCTCTTCCGGCTAAACGAAAGACAATATGAGTCACATCGACAGGTTGGTGGTGCGTCTCTGTAAAGCTTCTGCTGTGTGTGTGTGTGTGTGTGTGTGTGTGCGCGTGTGTGTGTGTGTGTTTAAAAACGAGGTCAGTTCCTCCATCTTAACATGCAGCGGTATCGGAAGAGCGGAGGCAGCAGCAACAGATGCCTGGATTATAGAACATTTTAAGAGGTTCTCATTTGCATATTTAGCAAAATGCTTCAAAATAACTTTTGTTATAGTGTGGGTTCTAGTTTATTAAAAGTTTTAAAAAGTAGTCAGTTTGATGTGCTGGTATTAGGGTATTTTTGTGGTTAAAACACATAAAACCCACTTAAACACATTATACAGGAATATGAACTGATTTTATGCAAACAGCTCTGTTTTGTTTCCATTTAATTTCCTTAAATGAATAAAAATTGGGTGTAGATATTGAGTTAAATATCTATGTTGTTGTTGTTGTGCTGTGTTTTGGTATTTATGCTTTTGCTCAGATTCAGGTGACACATGAAGGGAATTGGAAGCATTTTCTTTGTCCTTATTTTGATGTAGTGACAGAAATAGCTCACTGCTGTCTGTCACAGTTTTCTTTACTTGCATCTGTAAAACTCACCCAACTAGTAAACGTAGGACTAGACAAAGCTAATTTATTAAAGCTCATTTTCATGTTCATTCACATCCGATTTTATTTTCTTTCTTGGCAGCTAAAAACTACAAGGATCAAATGACTGCTGATTGGCAGACAAGAAAACTAAGGCTTTTATTTCCGTTCCATTTATTATCACCTATATATCCAAGTTATATTAAAACATACAATATTAAACATATATGGGTGAAATACATCATCAACCATACAAAGAGGCTTTATTTCATCACTTAGTTCATATCAATTGCACGTACTTTAAAGTCTACATTCATATGATGAATTTGTGTGATGCTTGCCTTTGTGTTTAATACGGGCCGTTTATACGTCACCCTACCAAACAACAAATGTAAAATGAAACAAAAAGGAAGAAAAATCTAAATTTCTCTTCCATCAAACATTTGTTCTGTGTTTCCATTAAATAAAATCTATGTTTGGACTTTTTCTGTGTTCACAAATCAGTCCGTGCATGATTACATTGCTCAAAGAGTCACGTGCGCGAATTTATCGCCCATCCTCATTTATTAGACTGATTGGAGGTTGGAAAATGTCTACATATCGCCCAACCATATTGTGGAATCTGTTTTGTATTGTCAGGGAAGCTCCGAGCAGGGTGGAGCCTCACCCCCCTGCGCCCCAATAATTGAGAACCACTGCCGTAGTGTGACATCACCGGCAGATACGGAACCTACCCCACCAGAAAACTAGCATCAGCATTGCATTCTCTGCATGGAATTAACTGAAGGACTATCAAAGTCTGGAGGCACGTCGAGGTCCCTATTCTTTCTGCTCGACAGGAAACATTAATGTCTTTTTTAAACTAGCGACAGTCACGGCGACATGCTGTAAAACTACCCTGTAATGTATGTACTGCCCCCTATCGCCAGGAAACTACACACAGTCTCTTTAATAAAACTTTAACTTTCAGAGATAATGATCATACTCGAGTAGATGGCATGCAGGGAAGAACTGTATTTCATTTTTTCATCAGAATAGAGAAATAAATGAAAAATGAGGAAAATCTTTATCAGAACCAAAGGAAACTAGCAAAGAACACCGAGCAGACAACCTAAAAAGACTCTGAAAACAATAAATGTTTTTGCACATCAGAAATAAGTTATTTTTTATGTGAATACACAAGATATTTTGTGAGATTTTCTGTAACCGTGTCCATATTATCAGAGCAGATGGCTGATACAACACCATCACTGCGGGGCAAATGATTTATGGGAGTTAGTGGTGCACGTAAACACTAAATGACTACACAATCTGTGAATATCTGTAAACTGCTTGGTGTGCATAATGTTTAGATTTCCTGACACCAAAAACAACTTTTGTTTGCTGATGCAGGTGAACTCAAACAAAAGTTACAATGAAAGAAACATAAGTTTTGTGACAATATTTAAGAAGGTGAGGCCAAGAGGACAGGTACTGGGGAAATACTTTAATTCACAAATGAAAATAACAAATAACACTAATCAATATTTTTCACTTCAAGAAAATAGCCAGTCATTTCATTACAAATTTAATTTAAATAAAGAAAAATTTTAAGTGAATAAATCAAAATGCACAAACCATAGACATGAATATGTAGATGACCCATTGGGCGCTGGAGTGCGTAACAGTACCGCTGCCATATTGGATGGGTTCCTCATTCTCCAAACACAACTGGAGTCAACACAGGGTGAGCAACTATGCTCGTTTTTAAAAATAAAATGTGATTTTTAGCTGGGTAAGCACCTTCCTCAGTAGAAATAAATGCACTGGGGGCGAATGGAGACCCATCCAAGATGGCAGCTGGTCATTACGGCAGCTCCAATCCACGTTATTCTCACGGCCCGTGATGCTTTGCTCGAAAGATGCAAGCAACTTCCGGTCCGCATTTGTTTACATTGAGACGAAGCGATTCCTTCATGCTAATCCTCTTTTTCTGGGCTTTTAGAGACTGAAAACATGCATGAACACCAGCTGTCACAGCTCAAACGGGACACGTTACACTCCGTCTGCCTACTGAACCAGAGAGGTGGGGGGAATGATCTTAAAGTCTGGCCAAAGCTAACGTACAGTAGCATATTAGCTACTTTCTGAACTCAGTCACGTCTGACAGCGAGGCAATAAACAATCTTAAAAGCTCTTAGGCTTATCAGTACCTACATCGTAATAAGGTTGTCGGTGTTTTGTTGAAAGAGGTGGGACGCAATCTTATTTACTTAAAAGCAGACGTAGAGCCGAGTCAGAGCCTTAAATCCCTCATCACCAAGCCTGGGTTTTAGTTTCTACATCAGGGGAAATACAAACAGCAGGATGGCACTTTTAGGTTAATAACAGCAGTCTAAACGCACGTTAAATTATCACTATTCAGAAAATTGTACACATGAAATAATTCCTGTTGTTGTGAGACTGCTGTCAGATCTCTTTACTACTCAGCGTCTCTTCTCCAGAGTTTTGTCATATCCAACTACAAAGTAGGATGCGGGTGTTCCTCTCTGGGGGTTTTCACAATAAAATGAAAGGAACGCACAAATAAAGTTTGTGGTGGTTTCAAGTTAAGATTTTTCAGCCACATCCTTCTGGGTTCCTCATCTCTGGAGAGGTGGTGAAAACCGTACCGATGCTCGCAGCTGCACGCGCTCTCACTCTGGAGGTGCACGTTCTAAATATCGCTCTTGTAGCTACAAATTAATTTTTCTCTGGTTGTTAGTACAAGCGCGAACAGCGCAACGTCTTCCCGAGCCGCGTGACTACATTTTTCGGGGGTAAATATTTTTTAAAATCCTCTTCAAATGTTCAAATAAACTGCTGCTAGCAACGAAATCTCACAATGTAAACCAATGAGTATGTGCGACTTCTGGTATCTCACCGGATGTTGCTTTCATCAGCGTTTCTCCATGAGGCTACTCAAAAATAACGTGGATAGGCAGCGCCAGTCCACGGGGCGTTTACGTATATGATGTCTGTGGCACAAACACCTGATTTAAAGGGGAAGTGTGTGGAGCTTACTGCCATTTAGTGGATACGCTTGAAACTGCAGCTACCTAGAAACCTTACAGGTGAAACTTGAATAATTAGAATATGGTGCGAAAGTTCATTTATTTCAGTAATTCAACTTGGACTGAGAGACCATCTAAAGGCTCAGGAACCCTTTGCAGGTGTTTTGGATTCATTAGCTGATTAGAGTGACACTGAGTCTAGAATATTGAACTTTTTCACAATATTCTATTTATCTGAGATTTTGACTTTTTTTGAGTTTTCATAAGCTGTAAGCCATAATCATCACAATTATAACAAAGACTTGAAATATCTCTCTCTGCATGTAACGAGTCTATCTCATATACAGTATTAGTTTCACCATTTAAGTTGAATTATGAAATAAATGAACTTTTGCACCATATTCTATTTTTTTATTTCACCTGTAAGTGTGTTGATAACCAGAGTAGCTAAACACCAGCTGAAAAATAAAAAAGACTCACTAAATAGAGCAAGAAAAGATTCTTACCCAACAAACATCTGAAGTAAAAACAAATCACTCCACAAGAGACTTCATTTGGATTTATTTCCAGCATTACTTCATAAATATAATTCATTATTTTTCATAAAATATTTCACCAACAAACTTGTGTCTTCTAGAGAGGGAACTTCAGCCTTTTAATAAAAACTAAAATGTGGTCACCTTTTTCCCACCACGTTCGTTGAGGACCACCTCACTGGCTGCTTCTTCTCTGAGACAACATCAGTGGCTTTCTCCAAAGTTCAGTTATTTTTGTCCAAATGTCAGCATGAAAACAGTTCGTTTCTTTGAGTGACATTTTTAGGCTCTGGCCTTTTTCTTTTGATGGCCACATACTTTCATTTCATTGTGAATTACTGAAAAAAACATCCATTTTCTAAAAACATTTGAAGCATTATAAGTCCGGTTATTTATTTATGTTGCCAGGCTATCCCAGAGCAGGGGTGGTAGTGTGGCATCTGTTTAGTATTCTCTGTTGCGCTCCCACTAATTGAGAACCACTGATGTAAAGCATTGATTCCAATGACTACAGCCTATAAGCTCTTTACATCCAACACTGAAACTCAAAACTTTCCCTGTATGTTTTGACATCGTGGTTCTAAAATCTATGTTTGCAACCTCTATGGCAAAGGTTGAATATCAAACAGTTAAGGTGTCAGAGCGAACAACAATAATTTATTCCAACTAACATCAGAGCAGCACCAGAAACGGTGCAATAGGTCTTCAACATCTAACGTTGAAGGCGAAATAAGTGATTATTCCGATTGCCTGAGGGAAAGTCTGTATCTCTTGTATAACTGTGTGCTCTTGCAAAAAGCCTCAACAAAGCGCTGGAGCTTTCAGAATGGTTGAGGAAGGTAATTTATCTTCCTCTTACGGAAATAATTCCACAACAAAGTCCAGAGGGAGCACATAGAGCTTCTAAGATTTATATATTAAAAAAGAAAAATTCAGAAACCCCCATGGAGGAAAGCATGAGAGGGGTAAGAGGGGACACCTGCTGGAGCAGGCTCAGGTGATTCAGCAAAAGCCACCTCCATTTCATCAGGAATAAGTGAAGGACTCAGCAGGTGAGTGTTATCGGCGACCAGGTCAAGACGTACTGCAAGAGGACCAAAGTGTGACTCTGAGGCTGAATTATTCATGCAGGATTCCATCTACTGAAATATTAATGCTGAGTCAATCATCTGCACATTTCTCACTCACAATAAATCAGACTTCATTCACCTTCACATGGGTACATCAAAAATAGATTAATGTGTAGGATTATCAAAAAAAAAATAGGTATTTTTTAGGGGTGGGAATTTAACGCGTTAATTACGATTAATTAATTAGATTAGTTGGAGCCCTAGCTCCCCCCATTGGGGTCCGGAAAAGTTTAGAATCACAATTTATGCCCTATATATCATTAAATAACATTAAGCTGCACATATAACAAAACAGCAAAGCCTGGGCTAAATTTTTCTTACATGCTCTAGACACAACTAAAACTACAATTAAATTAATTTAACTAATTGCTCTGCATGAAGAAAAGGAAGAAAAAAATCTACTTTTTTATTGTTTTCTAGTTGGTAGAAAGCAGGCAGCCAGTAACTCTATCCATATGAACTTTATTACAGCAGGAGGGACAAGCAAACACGCAGCATTCATCTTGTAACCCTCAGCAGAACTTCCCCTGAACTCTACACTACACCTCTATATATATTAGCAGTGCTCTGTTGCCACCTAGTGTTCATCCAAGGGGTTAAAATGAAGGCAACTGGACTTCTTTGGTTTCTTGAAGATGTTTCGCTTCTCATCCGAGGAGCTTTGTCAATTCTGACTGGAATATGGGAGGGTCCAGCTTATAACCTGTAGCTCGTTGAGCAATAACAGACAGCTACAGTTTATAAGATCGACCCTCCCATATTCCAGTCAGAATTGACAAAGCTCCTCGGATGAGAAGTGAAACGTCTTCAAGAAACCAAAGAAGTCCAGTTGCCTTCATTTTAACCCCTTGGATTACCATGACCTGGATGACGGAGAACCTTCACCAGCACACCTAGTGTTCAGTTCAGTACACAACATTTACAATGTTCCATGTTTATTTACACTTAATCAATAATGCATATACTAATATTTACACATCCTAACAAATCCCACAATGGTTACCTTTATAATGAGACCAAAGTAGTCAAATAGACCTTGTGGTTACAGAAATATACTCATTAAAGTGTGGGTGTGTCATCTGTGCCTCACTAATATTATTTTTGATTTAAAAAATTTGCTTGGGCGCAAATTGTCTTGAATGATTAAAATGTGATTAATCAAGATTAATTAATTACAAACTTCTAATTAATTAGATTAATTTATTTTAATCGAGTCCCACCCCTACTATTTTTTTCTCTAGCGCACAAAAAGAGGGGTAAATATAAACTTACAGATAGTCTGGTAATGAATGAAAGAAAATATACATCACACTTCACATTTCATCTGCACACTCAGGGAGACCCCATTCTATCCAGCCAGAAAGACAATTAACCCTGGTTTAATGAGCAATGTGGGAGAAACAACTGCCAGATAAATATTTCACCAGCTTGTGTTTATTCCCCAAGCCTGACAACAAGAGAATCCAGGCCATTTTCACTCCGAGCAGAACTCGCCAAAGTTCTTCTCTTCTGCCTCCTCTGAAGCAGAAACAAATGAGTCAAGATATGCAGCGAAAATCGTAATGAATAGAGTCTGCATTAAAAAATATGAACCTATTTCAACTCCTGAATAAGAAAAGTAAAAATGTTGAAATCCTAAAAAGACAGATGGGACTGTTTGAGTGTGTGAAGGTATTTTTAGAGGCAGGTCTGCTTCTACATTGGAGCAGCACAGCAGGATGTTCATTTCTGGAACAGCATGAAAAAAGAGAAGAGCTGAAATCAAACTCCAACGCTGCCCGAACCAACATGACGGCCTGTTAAAACAACGGCCTATTTACATACCTCTCCTGTCAGAAAACAGCAGTCGTCTAATTCTGTCACGTCCACTTATGGGCGTTTGCTGAAAGAGGAAGAACTCGTTTGAACAGCATTTGGGTGGAACTAATTCACAGTAGCTTTAATATCAGGGACAGATTTCTACAAGACTCAAAGGACCCACTGAGATGACGCGGAGATGAAATGAACCTCAAGAAGAAACCAAATCATTGTTGCAAAGAGTCTTCTAAGAATAGCACAATAAGAAAACAGGACAAGTGATCAGACTCTTCAGCAGCTATAAATAAAGCTTTGCTTCACTGCATTTATAGAATATTGACAAAGCTCCAGATTTTAAGAGTTTGTGGCACTTCACTAGCCTAGTGAACTAGACCAAATTCTTGCTTTGCAGAGTTTGGTCTAGGCACGCTTCATTGGAACCCTCGCAGCCTGTGGCTGTCCAATCACAGCTCGCTATAGTTTTGGTTGGGCAAATCACAGCGCTCTATATTTTAAGCCAATCACAGAGCGGGAGTAGCCGATGACGCACTGCGGCCGCGAACCCAAGCAACATGGCGGCAACGCAGGAACCACGTTCGTTTGAAATGGCTTTGTCATCAACATTGGATTATTTAGACTCCAACGTGCGTAAGTCTGTCTGATATACTTAGCGGCTTCTTATTTTTATCAAACAAAGTAGTGCAATGTCCCAGTACACCTGATATTCACATGTTTTTATACAAAAACGACAGAAATCATTGATGTTAGACGCCATTGCTGTCTCCCGCTTTTCCGTCGCTGTGATTACGTCATGTTGTTCGTTACTCTGATTGGTCCTAGCACTATCCAATTGCGTGCTGACATTTTGAAAGACAACCGTAGATCCCGCCTCACGACTGAGAGCCGTCAATGTTTTCGTGGCCAGACTATATATTCACATATATAGGATGGCTTGCCAGGGTAGCACTTCACTGCACTGCAGCAACAAAGAATAATATTTCATTGGAGCGCCTTTAGCTTTGATTACGACACACATTCTCTGTGCCATTGTTTCAATAAGCTTCTGCAATGTCACCAGATTTATTTCCATCCAGTGTTGCATTAATGTTTCACCAAGATCTTGCATTGATGATGGCAGAGTCTGACTGCTGCACAATGCCTTCTCCAGCACATCCCAAAGATTCTCAATGGGGTTAAAGCAACATTCCGCAACTTTTACACCTTAAAATTATGCTTTTTTGTAAAGTTTTTGCGTCATACTGTCATCTATAATGGTAATTGTCATACATGTGATAGTGTTGGGGGGTCCCACGTCTGTTTACTGCGCTATACAGTTTTAAAGCTTCAGGTAGCTGCATGAAGTACTGACTGGGTGTCACTTTACGGCAATATATGGCAAGCCAAAGGGATAAAAAAAGCGCGCGTTCTAAACGGGCATTATGTCCGCCAAAATGCGCGTCCTGAACGTGCGTTTTGACGCCAAAGGGGCAAAAACTCACGTGTTCTAAAAGCGGACATAATGCGAGTTTAGAACACGCATTGTTTTTATCCCTTTGGCTTGCCATAATTGTATAACATAGACTCACGGTTTAGCAATGACAGATTCACCAAAGACAGCTAGAAATCCCTTATCAGAGGAATCTAGGAAAAGAAAAGGAGAACGTGATAGAACAAGAGCAAAGACCAGAGTTATTATTGGGACGTCTTTTCCTCGCTGGAGAGCTCTTTTAGAAAGAAAGGCATGAACTACGGACTCTGACCTAGCCGTGCTGCTAATGGCTAGGTAAGTAATAAATGATTTCACCGGGGTTATTGCGTTTGGTCGGGCATAAAGTTGTTATACAGTCCTGATAAAACTATTTATTCAATGTGTGGAGGTGGAAAAGTTTGTTTTTGTTGTTTTGCCTGACATTAGGAATGTAAACATGCCTCTTTTGCCCGAGAGAGAGATTTAATGTTACGACAGTGACATTATGCAGCAAGCCTCTAGAGGGCGACAGAGACCATATAACTGCAAAGTTGCGGAATGCTGCTTTAAGGTCTGGACTCTGTGGTGGCCAATCCATGTGTGAAAATGATGTCTCATGCTCCCTGAACCACTCTTTCACTATTTGAGCCCGATGAATCCTGGCATTGTCATCTTGGAATATGGCCGTGCCATCAGGGAAGAACAAATCCATTGATGGAATAACCTGGTCATTCAGTATATTCAGGTAGTCAGCTGACCTCATTCTTGGAGCACATCCTGTTGCTGAACCTAGACCTGACCAACTGCAGCAACCCCAGATCATAGCCCTGCCCCCACAGGCTTATACAGTAGGCACTAGGCATGATGGGTGCATCACTTCATCTGCCTCTCTTCTTACCCTGATGCACCCATCACTCTGGAACAGGGTCCATCTGGACTCATCAGACCACATGACCTTCTTCCATTTCTCCAGAGTCCAATCTTTATGGCCCCTAGCAAACTAAAAATCTGACAGGGTCTTCATCCATCAGCTGTCTCTAAAGGGAAGGTCAGAGCAACCTTCATGCCATCGTTTCATCTCTCTAAGCAACTAATGTCATTATGGCTGGGAGAAGAGAATAAACTTGGACCTGATGAGTGAAAACAATCCCAGACTTTCAGATATACAAAATTACTCTAGCCTAATGCAAAAACCTAATAAAACATTAATGCAATGGTGTGGAGAAAAACCTGACAGCACAGGGAGCAAACATAAAGGTCACCAAAGTAAACAGCAAAACTGACAGAGGAAAGAAAAATGGAGCGGAGGTGTGAAACAGTGAGATAACTTGGGAGGAAAACACAGGAAGAACACGTCTTCTGGGAACTCCGGACAGAAAACTATAGAATGAAAGTGAGGAGAGAATATGAAGCTGAGATAAGGTGAAACTGTGTTTCTCTCTTTCATCTCACAGATGATGTCTGTCAACAATGATGGCAGAAAGGAAACAGCAAACCTAAACACTCCCATGTATCTGCACACACACCACTTGGGAGTGTTTGTGGGTGTGTAAGTGGCTGCAGAACTGCACAAAAATCCCTGAACGTCAAAAATAAATGCTCTGCTTCAGATAGGGTTCACACATTCTTATCTGTAGAAATCTGTAGCATGATGGCATAAAACAGTAACAGAACGGTGTGAAAACAAGGTATAAAGCCACGTTTTAATAGAAAGTTATTTGTTGATCCTTATAAAACTTAGAAGATGTAACATTATTGATGTTAGTGAACACATTTAATTAGCCGCTACTCTAACTAGCCAGCTCCAAGCTAATGCACTCAGATATATTATAAATATAAAATGTTGACTAAAACATGGGCTAAGGACGAATCCTGTACTGTCTTTGCAAGACAAGTAAAAAAAACCTCTGAATCTTAAAAAAAGATGACATCTTGGCCCAAATCTGATTCTTTACAGGCAATTCCAGAAAAAAAATTCTAGCACATCAAATGACTTGCTAACAAAAAAAAAAGTAGTTATGACTTTTCACAAGTGTTTTACCTGTATTTTAATTAAAATCTGCATTTGTACAAACAAAAGTATAAAAATGCCCCAAATACAGGACATAACTTGTTTTTATTGCCATATGTGCGAGAAATCACAACATTAGGGAAAAAAAAAAAGGCAAAAATAAGAAATACGCACAATAAAGTAATAATAACAATATAGGGAGGCAATAATTACAGAAACAGCTACTATACGCAGTAGGTACTGGTCAGAACAGATCAGTTCAGGTGCAAAACACAACCCAGGGTCAAGCGACTGGAGTGGGCAGTCCTTTATATATTATGCTTAATAAAATGAAGAATTTATAACTAAGGTCATCAAATCACTAGAAATTTAAAACCCAGTATTATTATAAAAGAAAACAACTAATATTTGATCAAGGTTCCAGAAAAGCATCTTCTACCAGCAGCAGAGCTGAAACTATGAATGAAAACATCCGAATCACCACTTTTAACCACATCAGTTTTAGAGCTTCGCCCTTTTAACTAGATTATGTTTCACTGAAGTGACTGAATGGATTTTCACGTTTTAGGAAAGCATCACTATTGAGTACAAGTTAATGAAAGAAAATTTATATTTTAAATATAATTACTCTTTTACCTCAAATCAATCAGCGTACAATTTCTCTTTGTTTGTTACAAAGCAATAATCAGTTAGATGGAATCATTATATTTAAATGAATGTGTTGAATTTCTTATTTCCCAATGGGTTGCAACAAATTCCAGTGAGTAATTTATGGTAATTTAATGGTAATAAACTTCTGAACATTTTAAATATTCAATGGCTGCATTAATGCGGGCGAGCCAGTTGATCTAGACGGAACAAATGTAGCCGACTACTCTGAAGATGCAATCAGTTGCTAAACTCTGTCAGTATTTACGGAGCGACGCTTCAGTGTTCTGGTTGAAAGACGATGTGTGAATTATTTTGGGCTTCTGGGCGAGTGTGTGTTCCTGCAGGCTCCATGAGCCTTTTCACACCTGCTGCCTCCCTCTTGGACAACAACACCGTGGAGGGCCGTGTTGTCGTTAGTGGAGAGAGGGAGAGGGGGAGTGAGAGAGAGAGCGAGAGAGAGAGGGATACAGAGGAGGAGAGAGAGAGGGTGAGAGAGAGAGAGAGGGATACAGAGGAGGAGAGACAGAGGGTGAGAGAGAAAGAGAGAGAGAGGACGAGAGAAAGGGACAGAGGGAGAGTGAGAGAGGGTGAGAGAGACGGAGAAAGAGAGAGAGGACAAGAGAAAGAAGGAGAGAGAGAGGGTGAGAGAGCGAGAGGGAGAGAGGGACACAGAGAGAGAGAGGGTGAGAGTGACGGAGAAAGAGAGAGAGAGGGTGAGAGAGAGAGAGGGGGGGAAAGGGAGAGGGAGAAATAGAGAGAGGGGGAGAGGAGGGAGAGAGGGAAAGAGAGAGAAAGAGGGAGAGTGAGAGATAGGGAGAGAGGGGGGGAGAGGGGACAAAACGACGGAGGGAGGGAGAGAGAGGGAGAGGGGGAGAAAGAGAGAGAGAGGGGGGGGGACAGAGCGAGACAGAGGCAGACAACACACACACACACACACACACACACACACACACACACACACACACACACACACACACACACACACCTGCTTCCAGGTAGGTAACTTTTACCACTAAATGCCTTGCCGCACCCATCCTTGTGTATTTCCTGTTATAGGAGAGCAAGTGTGCTGATGAAAGTGCACCAGAAGCGTTTAATTAAACACTCCACACTGGTACCTTCTCACAACAGGGAATTAGACGAGCACATACCCCCACACAATGGCCCGCTGCTTTTAATTACACTAACGCAATCCAACCAACCACACAGAGAGGAAGGGAGTCATAAAACACACAGCGAGAACAAGAAGACGAATAAAAGAAGCTGCTTCGGGGATGATTAAGGCAGGAGCGCTGACAGCAGAGTTAAAAAAAGAGAAGAAGAAGATCAGAAACACAGGAAGCCAAAAAACTAAACAAAAACACAGAAATACCAAGAACTCTGCGGGGCCTCGTGTTCCATCGCATCAGCTCATCATCGGAGAGGGAGCCATCACCTGCTGTCACTTCTCTGGCTCTTATCAGACCAATAACAACATCATTCTGCTCAGCAGCTACAGCAACACGCCGAGCCGCGTCGAGCACGGCTTCAGAGCTCAGCGCTGTGATCAGACACCATCTGATAGCTGAAAACTCTCCTCTGAATCTGATAAGACACACAGTTTCGGGCTTTGTCTGGATACAAGCAGCACCTCTGCTCCAAGAACACCGACACAAAGGTTGGTGTGTAGTTTGAATTTCATCTGAATGATGTGAAATTTGACAAATCTAGATTAGGATCAGTGAAATGGTTATCAAGCATTAAATTTGCATTATCTTGTGATACAACAATTAATTTGCCACAGCCTTTATTTTCTGTTTTGTTTTTTTCTCCACATCATCATTCACAGAAGTCTATTTATCTTTAAACGTTTTGTTAATCGAAGTTAGGTCTGAAGTTTTCCCAAGGTATTTTACTTTATATGCATAAAACTCCACATGAACACACTTTAAAGAGTCATGTTCTTTGTGCTCACGAGGAGGACGAGACATGAATACGCTGATTAAACCCGACCCACAATAGAAGAGTGACGCTCTAGAGCTGGAGTGCAACCTTGACTAGAAAAGTCTCGTTTTCTCATAAAAACTTTTTCAGATACAAATAATCAACGGTTTAGATTATCTGTTAAGTCAAAATCTTTTAGGTTTGATTTTGGAAATGAAACTAGACATTATGAACACAAACGTCCTGTTTAAAAGCCTGTAATTCTGTTTTATTTAGCTACTGTCAATCTAAATGTTTTCAGCAAGATAATGAAAATAGACAAATTAAATTAGGCAGGTTGGAAAACAACCAGAACAGATGAAGAACATTGAAATCTACAATGCCAACATTCTCTCCAACATAAACTAATCAGTTTTTGTGTGTTTGTGTCTATATCTGTGTGTGTGTGTGTGTGTGTGTGTGTGTGTGTGTGTGTGTGTGTGTGTGTGTGTGTGTGTGTGTGTGTGAAGTGCAGGGAGATGGAGAGACTGCCCCATTACCACCCCAGCCTCAGCTCGGGGGCCCTGTGTGCCGAGGGATAGGGTTGGGCATCGTTTGAATTTGAACGATTCTGGTTCCGATTCCAATTCCTTGCTTTGATTCCGGTTCCTATTGATTCTTGATTCCGATTCTTTCAAGAGGCAGGGTCCAAAAACTTTACATGTTTTAAATGAGCCAGCTGTCCACAGGTCTTACTTGATGAAATAATCTGAACTTCAACATGAACAATAACATCAGAGGGGAGACGCGATGCTGCGCTCAGGGCTCTCTCTGCGGCTGTAGTAGGAGCGACAGGTCAGCTGATCAGCAGGTATAGTCAGCTCTGAAAGGCGTTCATTAGAATTTGCACCACGTTTTTGTTTTTTTTTTTTGTTTAAAGTCACACTTTAGAACGCCTTTGCAGCTGCATACTTTTCATGATTTCGCGGTAATGCAAACACTTCCCGCGGATTCTACTACCGGTCGGCGGACTGGGAATTGAAACTAGGAATCGAAAGTAAAATATTTGAACGATTCCAGGAAAAACTGACTGTTAGTCCCAGTTCCAATCGATGCTCGATTCTCAATGCCCAACCCTACCAAGGGATCCGGTGAAGGATGAACAAAATGTTTATTGCCAGTATAGTTCAGGTCTTAATGCCTCTTTCTATAAGCCAGAAAGGCCTGCCCACATTTAAATGAGGTACTAGCATGTTTGAAGCCTGATTTATACTTCTGTGTGGGTACAACGACACGCAACGCCATAATGCGTCGACCATAGACAGTATATATACCGGTGTCAATGTGAGGGCTCTACGGCAGGTTCGCAGAGGGTAACGGAGACATGCCCAAATTTCCAAATACCCGTTGAAAGTGACCGAGTGCAAGCCTGTGATTGGTCAGGACGCTGCTTCCTTAAAAGTCGTCAACAGCACCCTCAAAAAATAAAACGAATGCCGAAGATATTTAGCAGCAGACACGGAGCAGATTGAAGAACGTCTCGCAGAAAGAGTCCAACCTTTACACCTGTGAGTGAAGGAGGACAAAGATACGCAGCAAACGTTTTATTTGTGGACGCGAATTACGGGAAACGTGGGTCCAGAGGTGGTGACTGCATGAAGAGGTGGAGGAGAATGAGGGACATATTTGTCCGTTAAAAAATCTATGAAATACATAAACACAGTAGTAAATACACCATTGTAGAATGGAGACGTGACCGTAATGGTGGCAGCATACCCCCAGAGAAGCGCTACGGCCTCTGTTGTTCTGGTGGGGAATTGCTTTGTGACACTCCCAAGGCAATGGAGAAGTCTGAAGGGAAAACGTCTCTGTCAATGCGTGTGCACAATTCTGCAACCGAGCTGATAGAGAAGTAAACATCAGGCTTTAGAAGGAGTCACTGCCTGTTTGATGGTAAATTCCTGCTGTTGCAAATCATCTTTGACTATCAAAGAATGCTACATGCATTTGGTATGAAATCTTCGTCATCCCTGGAGAGCTGGAGGCATTTGTGCCTCAGGGAATAATCAGATACTAAAACAGGGCGGGCATGTCAGAAAAAGTCTCCAAAGATGATCAAAAATGTGGAAATGTGATTTAAATGTTCTCTTTCAAATGTTTTTAAAATGCTCAAAAATATAAAAGCATTTCCTTTTCATGCTTAATATTTTAAAAAGTATTTTGAATAATAATTTCCAGCTTTTTAAACCAAGCACTCTATACTTGTGATTTCTCTCAGCTGAGCTTTTTTATTATAGAGCTTTTCTGCCATTCTGGCCAAACTTCAATATCTATGAGTCTACATCCATCATCCAACGGCACACTATACCCAATCCCTTTGATCCTCCATAATGAAAGTCTCTTCTTTACACCAGCTGAGAATAAATACAAACCAAATACCCACACATGGGCCTGCAGACAGCTGCCAAACATTTTCTCTAAGACCAACAGAAGAATAATTACAACAGGAAAAACCAATCATCCTTCAATGGATCTCAGCTGGTAAATAATCATTAGGAGCACACTGGCATTCGTGTTTATGCTTCTATGGCCGCTGGAGAAGCAGAGATCTTACAAATGTATTCAAACCTGAAGACATTTGTTGACTTTAAAAGAGACGGGCTTAACAACACGCTGACAAAAATCATTAAACTAATAGACAGTGAAGATTATTTTTATGCTCTATTGGTCACTGGGCCTTATTATCTGTCATAAGAGGGCCATACTCTGTCATGGTAATTACGCTGACAGACAGGAAGTCCTCTCAATCGGCAGAATAATCCATCACCTCAGCTCACGTCCACACGCTGATCCATCAAGTCAACAATCATGAATATTCACGAACAGCGGTGTCACCTTGACTGGAGCGAAATGTGGACTCCATATTGGTCGAGGATTGTCTAATACATAAAGTTAAATCAAAATAAATATTTGTTTTATTCCCAGTTGAGTGCATGGTATTAAAAATACATGTTATTGGTATTCTGCTGAACACTCCGTGTGTTGGGTGTGGATATTTAGCATATTTGGGTGGATCTGACTTTCAAATATATATTTTTGGCATGCAGATGATTTTCTTGGAAACTTTTGCAATACTGATACAGTTTTATGCATATATTTTGCAATCCTACATTTAGGGATCAGGATATGTCAGCTGTAGCTCCCAAGCTTCAAAAACAAACCACAGTCTTGGTTTACAGTAGAGGTAGACCGATATGTCAGTCAGCCGATATTTACAACTTTTTATTTATCAGCATCGGCCGATATACCTCCTTAGTAAAGATGCGCTTTAGTAGAGCTTTAGTAATGTCAGGCACAACCCTGACCGGTCCGGTGCTGCTGCAGAATTTAATTGTATATTTACTTTCCTGAATAGCATCTGCATAACAAACGCTCTAAAAATTATTTTCAATTAAACTTTCTTTTTATATACCAGTTTTGAATATTTAATAATTGGTCAGTTAATTGATTTGTTTTAGGGACGTTCGATATTATCGGTCTACCATTAATATCGGCATTAAAATTTAATATCGGAAAATATCGTATTGGTTTTCAGACATTAACTCATTCACTGCCATTGATGACTTTAGTAAAAAAAAATTTAAAATAAAAAAAAAATTCAATTGACGACTTTAGTCGTCAATTGAATTTTTTTACGGGTGGGCGTCAGAACGAGCCCCCACACCATGAGAACAAACATCACGTGTCTAAAGCTGATCTTCATCCGTGTATGTCACACATCACGTGATCAGGAAGCAGAAAATCAAAGAATTAGGAGATCGTTTTGGGACGCTGCTGTGAAAAAAAACAATGCTCTAACCGGAAATGCTTCTGCAGCTCACACTTCGACAACAGATTGTGAAAGAACGGATAACGCTAGAAATACGGCGATTCTTCCTGATGTAAGAAGTGAGTCTACTCTTTCTTTTGGTAGTTGTGGCGTTTACATGATCATAGAGCACAATGTTCTGTGACTGTTCAGAAAACAATAAAAACGCTCAAAAACGCTGGCAGTCAGGGGCTTTCTGACCAGAAAACGGCTGGCAGTGAATGAGTTAAATGACAACTTTTACATACCACACACATATTATACATCAAACTCTTCAGCTACATCTCCTCTCTCTCAAAATGTCAAAATATGACAGATCTGAGGTAAAGTTTTTGGGATAATTTAGTTTATTTGGCACAACTTGTGAAGTAGAAATATGTCCTTTTGTAGTGAACGTACGCTGTCCTCACAGCATGTAGCTACGTGTAGCTAGACCGCTAACAAACGACCCAAGGCTTGCTTTCCTTATCTGATTATAAATGTTTTATCACCGTACCTGTAATATACAGAATAAGAAAAAATACATTACTAACTAATAAACACATCTAAGCTTCGGGAGAATAAGATTCAGCTGCACTTTTCCTGTTACTAACTTAAATTGAAGTAGCTGTGATTTTGAACAGAAACTGTTTAAAATGTAAGCATGCATGATGTGATGTTAGCAACCTAAAATGTTTGTTTTTTTATGAGAGGGTGACAGCATATTTCGGTATTAGAAATTAAGAATCAGCAAAATCGGTATATCACATATTGGTAAAAAAGCCAATATTGAGCATCCCTAATTTGTTTGGTTAACTTTAGTTAGATTTCTTAGTAAGATTTACTGAGTGGTGCCATGCAGAGTTAAAAACTGATTCAGCTTCAGGAGTTTTGTGCATCAACTAATGTTATTAGGGACAATTTATCATGAAAATAAGGTGGAAAACGACACGATATCGGCCGTGAAAATCGGCAGCACATATTGGTCATCAGCTGACCATGACAGCTACGTATCGGCAATAAAAAAAACATACTGGTCGACCTCTAGTTTACAGGCCTGATTTTTATTATTTAAAGAAAATAAATTAAATGTAGAAAGATGCAGAGTGCATCAGGATTTTCAGCTTGAATTCTTCCATCTGACAGTTTTCACAAGATCTTCAGATTCTCAGTAGCAAAAACCTAACGAAGTGCGATCGAGCAAAAGAAGACAGTCCCAGGTTGTTTTGTTCCAACTCATTTTCAGGCCTTATGAACTTTTCAACAACAATCCGCTGCATATGTCATGATTTCTATTGGCCGTCCATCTATAAAAAGCCTCGACAACAGCATCCGCTGCCATCAACATCTCCATCGACCCACGCACGCAACTATAAACAAAAGCGCACATGAACACATCCATGAACACAACACCACCCCACACAGAGTATCAGGAGTAATCTGAGATATACGCAGCCTCATCGATCAGGACTGCTCTCCCAGGAGAATTACATCACCGCTAGACAAATAGCCAATCAGAGCCCAGCGGAGAGTGACCGCTCAGTGACCCCACCTGCTGTAAAAGTAAAGGCAATAACAAAGAGGTGCACATTATTCCAGTCACGCACAAGGTGGCATTGACGTCTCTCTCTAAGCTAATGAGTGTTACTGTCAACCTGTGGCTCTGCAACAACAGTAGATGAATGAAGGCATCGTTTTCCTGCTTTTACAATAACAAACAGTCCTACATGTGTTTTTAAAAACAGCACATGGTGTGCATAAACCCGTCACACAACTTAAAGAAAAGGCAGAAAAATGATGTAAAACGTACAGAAGTTAGAAGTTATACAACAAAAGAGGAATTACTACAGATGGGTTCATTTCTCAGGAGGTTATCAGATGAAATCTAATAGTTTCTCCTTTGCTCACTGATTGTTTCCTAAAGTGTTATTTTGAGACCAGCTAGATCGGGAGTTATCAGATTCTTCTCTCTTTCTACGCTCCTTTTCTCAGAACTGTGCAGACCATCAGATGTTTAGTTATTCCTCTTCCTCCTTTTCAATAAACGTTGGCTTATCGCTGCACTGCTGCTGAGGCTTATGGAGCTCTGCACCGCTGAAAATAACCCACTGGCTGCAGAAACTAGTCATGCTGCCTCGAGCCTGCAGATCAGGTTTTAAACCAATTCTCACAACTAATCTAAAAACAGTATTACTGCAGTTATTGTTTCAAAACAATGGAACTACATTTAATTGTTTTTTTTATTATTTTTCTACAGCGTGACTGAATGTTAACCAAGCTGACCGGCCAGTTCCCAGCGACTTTTACATCAATAAAAAAAGCAATGAACATTTTTTTCATTCATTTGAAACAATGCAGGTTGTAATATCACTTACATTTTTAGTCATCTAAAATACTCATAATATTAAGACTATGGTAGTAATAATGGAATGTAATAATGTTTAATTTTTTCTTCAAGCATTCCCAAACTTTAAAAAATGCTTAGTTTTTATTCGTTTAGTTCAGTTTGTGCTTGAATAAGATCCAGGGACTAAAATACGCTCTACTGGTTAAATCCAGCAGAGCCTCACAGCAGTACTCTACACTTACAGACTCCTTTTAAAATTCTTCAAACACATAAAATAAATAGCAATTTATCTTTTTTTAATGGTACTTTAACAAAAGCCTTCAAGGTCTGACTTCAGCATAATTAATAATCACAACTCAAAAATGAAGCTCATCACTCTCAGGAAGCAAGCTGGGTAGTTGGTTGTAGAGGGTAAAGATGTGTGAGTTCAGCCTGAAATCAGCTCTGATGGGTCTGCTTTATTTTATACGCCATAAGAATCGAAAATAGTCCCGGAAAGCTTCTGCTTGATTCTAAATTATTAGAGCTGCGCGTTATCAGGAGACGAGCGAGATAAACCCTCAAACTCACAACAGGAACTCAATTAAGGAAGTAAAATGTTTCTTTGGTGCACTGTTTATTCATCTGAAGCAAAATCAGAAGCAATTTATTGTATGGTAAGGCTAATAATAAATAAATAATATAAAAAAATAACGATGTAAATACTTTATGTCGAATGTTTTAATCAAGAATCCACATATTTTTTATTTATTTATTTTTAAATGTTTTTTCAGTACTATATAAACCATGATTTCATAAGCTTTAGGTACTAAAGTGTGCTTTTTCAACCATTGCCAAGTCTTGCAAAATAATGTCACAGTAAATGTGTATTTTTATTAAATAATGGAACTTCTATTGATTATATGATGCTTTAATGACTACATATGTTAGTCCAGAACCTACAGTTCAGTAACATTAACTTCTGTGTGTGTGTACAAAATGAAAAAGGTCTATTCTTTATTTCATTAATCACCACCTTGGCATGTTTTATATTCTTTAATACCAAAGTCAGAAGTCAATAGTATGAATTTATTTAATTTGTTTGGACTAAAACACACAAGAGGCCTCATTAAATATCATTTACAACCAATAAAACAAGCATTTTTGATATTTTCAGTGCTTAGACTCAGTCTATGTTGCGACAGTTTGTTTAAATCATTCCTTAAAAGTTCTGCATTTACTCTTTGTGAGGAGGCCAATCGTCCTTTTCTTTAAACTGTGAATATTTCATGTCATCCTTGTGTTTTATGGAACTCTGTTTTATTCAGCCCATAAAACACGGGCCAATTTTCTCCCAAACAAATTTCCATAAAAAGCATCAACCGTCAACCGTCTCTGGCTCAAATCCAGCAGGAAACATTGTTTTTATGCAGCTTATCATTTCTAATTTGTCTCTCGCCCTGTAATTTTCTGTCATCTTGCAAATTAACTATCTAATAAAAGAGCAAATAAAAAGGCAATTCCTCATCTGCCAAAACAAGACGATGGCTCTGTTTTACTTTGACAGAAACAGCTGCTAGAGTCCAACAAAAACTGACATTCATTCATGATCTAAGTGAAGTCAGAGGGGAATAAATACAGGAATTATCCAGACATGCAGCCAAATTTACTCAGGACTTTGGCCACCTGAATTTTAGGCGCGTGTTAGCATACCTTGATGTAGCCTCCAGCTGAGACGAGAAGCGAGTCGTCCGGGGAGAAGTGCAGGTCGCTCACCCAGCCTCCATGGAGTGAGTCCATGCCATCCTTACTGTCCCTGGAGCAAATCTTCAGCAACGAGCCGTCCTCGACGCTCCAGAGCTGTGATGGACAGGAAGTCTCACATTACCAAGTAAATGGAATTAAAGCTGCACATTTTGATACGATAATTGTGCAGCAAAAGCTTGCATAGATGTAAGTATATTATATATGCATGAAAATATTTTTTTATTGTGCACTTTTCATTCCTCCATTTCTTAACTCC
Source organism: Aphyosemion australe (assembly GCA_006937985.1). Classification (NCBI taxonomy): domain Eukaryota; kingdom Metazoa; phylum Chordata; class Actinopteri; order Cyprinodontiformes; family Nothobranchiidae; genus Aphyosemion; species Aphyosemion australe. The sequence goes on from SSNS01000001.1 coordinate 2,535,570, forward strand.
CGTCTCTTCCAGACCCATTATCCTAGATCCAGACCAATCAGCTTTTATTCATCTAAAGCAGATGTTCACAATTATTTTCTGAGAAGTTCTGGTCTAAAGTGTTGAGGTAAAAAAAGGCTGCTGGTTCCTTATTTGGCAACTTTCAGATGTGCAAAAGATTTTCACGAATAAGCAGACAGGTGAAAATAAGCAGGAATTAGCTATTGGAGAATGATTTGTGCATCCAGACCACATGAACAAAAAGCTTGATTGCACCAAATGATAATGCTTCCTTTAAGCTACTCAGGGCGCTTTTCTCTGGCTGATCTATTGTGATTGTTGTCCGAGTTACACAAGTGGAGATGAAGTACTGAGATTGTTAGTTCTGGTCTTTTCTCCTCTCCCAGACTACCAGAGACTCTCTGCTATTCTGTTATTCAATAGAGGTTTAGATTGAATTTGAATGGGTCATCAATCTTAAGCCTAAAAAGTGGTTTTGTTTCCTGCAGATAATAGTTTATTGTAGCCTACAGTACGTGTGTTCAGGCATCTGATGTCTTTATTCTCTTTAAGCACAAGGAAAATGTGTTGATTTTGCAAAGCGGTGACCTATTTAATCAGGCTGCCATCTCTTTCCCATCCTAACTTGATAAAATTCATCAAGAAGATGAACCCTTCTCCTTCTAAGCTTTGTTTCATATCCAAAATACTGAAAGATACAGATTGTAGCAACATTTTGAGCCAAACTGAGCTAAAATAGAAGAATAAATTGAAGTTGTTTTTATTTTTATGGACTCATTTGGCTTTATTAGAAGCACACATCATGTTGGCTAAATGTTCAGCATAAAGCAGCATGGACTCAAGTTGATAGACATCTGGAAATCCTGGAAATCTACTGATAAAAAAACACTTTAAAGGATTAAAAAGACGCTTGGCTGCTTGGAAATAAACCAAAAAGATGGTCCAAGACTTTTGCACAATACTGAATATGCATTACTACAAATATCAACAAAATAGCTCTTGATGTCAGTTTGCAGATGTTATACAACTACCATGCTTATTTGGCAATGTCACACAATACAGCTATATTTATTTAGTAGCATCCCTCCTTCACGTTTGTTTCCATAGAAACGGAGAGATTTTAAGATCTGTTATGTAACTGAACCTTATGGATTCAGTCGTTTCTGCAGAATGTTTCCAGTTCGACTGATGCTTGGTTTTCTTACGCAGGCTAAAGGCTGCACCTCTCACGCTCTTTACTTTATGTGTTTTTGCACAAACAGTTCAGGCTGCAGGACCTTTGAGATCCAATTTGGCAGCATGATTCCTCTCCTCCTCCCGCTCGCTCCCCAACTTCTTACGCTACACCTCCTCGTGAGAAGGAGCCCTGCCTCCTCCCTTTCATCTCAACCCCTCCTGCGTGCGCCGCGGTAATCACGAGTAAGCACTTTAACTAAATGAGGGATGACATGTAATTAGAGATTGATTTCTGAAAAGAAATGTTGACTGCTTTAATTGCTTTTTGTGTTTTGAGCAAGAAATTAGACGATTTTAGGGACTGACGGGGATTCTTATGAGAGTAATCTGAAGTAATTTAATGAGTTGACATGCAACGATCACCGCTCTCCTTCTGCATCCTTCTCTGGAAGTTTTTCACTCTGTACTCACTTCCATTTAAACCAAGACAAGGCTGGATGTTCTGAATACGTACCCGGATCTCTCCGTTGTCATCTCCTGTTGCGAGGCGCCGGCTGTCCCAGGAGAACCTGCAGCTTCTGACGCACTCCTGGTGACCCCTCAGCGTGTGTGCACACTGCCAGGATTTAAAACTCCACAACTAAAAGCAGAAAGTAAAACAAAATAAATATTCATTTATGCACGAGAGTTATCCGTTCAAATCTGCAGAAATTGATTAAATGTTGGACCGAACTTTACATATTCATGAAGAACCACTTTTCAAAGCAGAGCTTTATTTTCTTAACACTAAAGAAGATAAAATGCCGATTTTGGTGTTAAATAAATCACCACAGCTCCTTCTACTGACACAATGACAGTCGTCACTTTTGATAAATCTTATGAGGCCAGACGGTTGTGCCGAACGCACCCTCGTGTCCCCACAGCATCTCTATTAATGGGTGATGTCTCACACACTCTCCCGGCTCTGACTTTCTCATTCTCACTTTGCCCCCATCTGTTTTTAATCCATTGTTCTCTTTACACTCTATTTTTTCTTCCCTCCAGTTCATTTACTATTCTGTTTGCACCCCGCGCTGCACAGAAATAACACGACCTATAATTAAACCCTTGGTTTGGCAGACAAACCATATCTGCACGCAAATCTTTACTTTTCTGAAGGTCAGGAGAAAAGACGAGAAGAAAGAGGGACGGAGGATGAGAAAAGAACAGAGCGTTCTCCTTTTTTGTGGCGCAACTCAAAGACACTCATTGCTAAGGGGTTGTGGTTTGAACTCTAGTTGGATGGAAACCAGGGACTTTGGGGTTTCATGTTTTTTTTTAGGCCAGCAAAGCCCCCCAACTCAGTCTGGAAAGCAAGGACAATGTGACTGGCTGCTAACACACGTCCTCAATTTATGATCTTTGCCAAATCCAGAAAACACACAGTCACTGGGATGGCCGGCAACCAAATCCAAATTCCTGTGAAACTTGGTACAAGTGGCTTCTGATCAAGTGGTTTAACAAATGCCAAATAGATTGGCTCTCAATTGTTTTTTAAGCTGGAAGAAGATTTGTCCCCAACGATTGCATAACTGTTGGACAGGAGACACGGAGCGAGCGAGCGGTCTCACTAAAGTTCGGTTTGAGTTCTCTCCTCTGAATTTACAGAAAAACTGCATCTCCCTTTTTGGTCAAAGTCAGGCCAAAGTCGGGCGCAGTGGTGATGGTAAACTGGCAGAACCTACAGTCGGAGGAGGTGGGTTAGAAGTGGGCTGCCAACCTGCTGGGCCGGCTGGCCCGCAGAGCCGTGAGCTGCATTCAGCCTGGACACGTACGGAGGAGGACACACTGACCTGCAGCTAACTCACCATTCCTGCAGCCATCTGCTCATCTCTAAGGTTCCTCACCTCCTTCACACACAGCAGCACCGCCATGTTTATCTGCCCTAAGTGGACAGTTAGGAGGGAGGCTTGATAGAAGACGCTGATGTGTGTGTGTGAGATAGGTCGTGCTGTTACTGGATACACTAATAGACATATCTCATCTCATGAGTAAGCGTGTGTGTGTGTGTGTGTGTGTGTGTGTCATTGTTGAACCTTAGCGGTCTTGTCAGCAGAGGTGGTTGCAAAGAGACATCTGTCTGGGGAGACATGACAGGACAGAATGGCTCCCTGATGAGCCTGGATGTCCTGCACTCTCTCTCCGCTCTCGATGTCCCACAGCTGACAGCGAGCAGAGGACAAACAGACAATTTACGGTTTGCTTTTAGGCTGCTGTTAAATGTGGTGAGCGTGTGCGGTTTTCACCTTCACAGTTCCATCGAAGGACCACGACAGCAAGCTGGAGTCATTCATCGAGTCGAACAGTAAAGAGAAGCATCTGACTTGTTCCTTATGACCCTGAAGGACTTTACATTCACCTGACTGCCACTTCCACACCTGCAGGGAGTCACAGACACACCAATCAACAACCACATCATCGAAACATGCTGGAAACCCATTAAATTCAGTCCTCGAATCAAAGGTTGATACCAAACTCAGAGCTGTCTCTGTTGTTTTAAACATCTTGAACCTTGGTTATGAAATCTCGATTAGGGTTTTCTTTTCTTATGGCTATTTTTATGTCTCATATCTGCAAAGATTTACAGATCCTTTTCCACAAAAATGAAAACAAATATTTAGTTAGTTTCATTGAAATGATGCATTTTGATGTAATGTTGTCTCTGGTGTATTTGATTTTGGACTAGGTCTGTTTGGAAAAGTTTGATTGCATTGTTAATTTCATTTTCAATTTAATTTCACCTAGCCATTTAGGATAAGGCCCTCGTTAAAAAATCTAAAGTTCAAAAAGTCTAATATTAAACCCATTCTCCTTTGTTAGAATAATTACAAATAATTCATTTAAATTCAAATCAAGTTTCCCTGAATAGCAGCAACATGATTAAAATAGACCAAATAAAAAATGTTTCCTGCAAAAGGCCAGTATTTACATACATGAACGCTACTTCAGGAGGTTAGTCCTTGAGGCTTGTGATGTTTTTTCTGTGCGGCGGACCGACAATAACAGTATTTAAAACTTTTTTAGATTAAATTTAAAATTCCTTAAAACTCGACATACATATTAGATTAGAAAAATGCATCTGATGAGAAACAAGACACAATAGAATACACTCTTTGGTAAATCCTATGTTTAATCATCAGCCTCTCGTGTGTTGGTGATCGGTGAACGGCTCTCAGGTCCTTCTAACGTGCTTCTATCAGGTTAAGATCTGATGTTGGTGCTGCAGCAGCTTAAATAGATGCTTTCTCCACCCTTCTGCTGTAGATGTGCTGCTGTGTTTAGGATTATTGTCTTGCTCTGTGACCCAGTTTCATATGCTGCTCTTTAAGGATTGTATTCACTTCATTTTAAATCTTGGTTAAGACCAGGTCGTTTTTAGATATAATCTGATGAAGCCAAAAGAGCTTCATTACATCAACATTAACATAAAACAGTTGAGATTTAAAGTGGGACGCTTCTGGAATTCTCAGCATGTTGTAAATAAGTCATGGGTATTTCTGAAACAGTTTTGCAGAGCTTTCTGCTTCCTGTGGACTCGAGCAGGGAGCCACCACAGGTTATTTTATCACGAGGACGCGTCAGAACCAACTGCTGAGGACGCCTGGACCTAATTCTTTGACCATTAATGGATGTTTACGCACAAAAATATGAATTTAAGATTATTTATTTAGCCTTTTGATCAAGATTGAACATCAGAGCAAGAGTGAAGTAGAAAATTTCAGTTTTCTCGACTTGGTGTGTTCTCGCATGTTGACCATTTTTCACAACAAACATAATATGTTTAAATGAGTAACCGTCAAAAACATTTAATAGTGCAGTCAGCTGCATTAACAGTAATAATTACTCACCCGAGTGCTGAAATTCAGCTTTTTCAGGATTAGATTATCAGGATTATATGTTTTTTTTTCATTATTGTCCATCCATCTTTAACCCTGTAATGTCCCCACCAAGAACAAAAGTGATGAAACTTTCTCTCTTTTGTGTTTTTTTGGTGCAATTAGGCTTTTGTTATAATTTAAGGTAACTATAATGTTATTTTTGTGTATTTATTGTACTTAAGTATTTCTAAGAACGCATGTGTATACATGAGCAAGTAACCTGTGTTAGAGCCATATATGTTCTTGCATTTTATTTTATTTTTGTTATAAATAAAGTTTTTGAATTTTTTTGTTTAGTAGGCATTTTGGATGTTCAGAGCAGATATAGGCAGGGAGTATGAAGGGTTAATCCAGATGAGGTAAATAAATGCTAACACATTCATAAACCTTATGTATCCAGAACTGTTAGAATTATGTGTTCAAGCTGGATACGAATAATCTGAATTCAAATATGGGCCCAAAACAAAATCATCCATCAATCACGGCCTTATGCACCATGTTGTCTTTTTGTCCCTGCGTCTTGTCTGAAAGTTAAAACCTTTTCCCCAACAAACGTTCCCTCTGTTTGAATTAACATTAACATTTCCTAGCAAGCACATGTCAGGCAGCATGAATATTTTCTAAATAAGAAGGATGCTCTGAGAGTAGTCATGCTGCAGGCAGCAGCAGCATGAATACAGAATGAGGTGCTTTTGCTGTCGGGGAGTGAAGGAAGTGCTGCAGTGGACAGGTCTGTGGGCAAAAAGAAGAGATGAAGAAGAAGGAGAAGAAAGAGATGAGAAGGAGAGCAGAGGAAAGGGAAAACGAGCAGCAGAGCATGAACGCAGGGGTTGACGGAGCGTAACAGCTCCCACACACACACACACACACAGTATTCAAACACAAACAATTGCATGTGGTCAACACGGGAGCAGGAGGGAGATAAAGAGCTACTGAGAGTAGAGAAGCGAAAAGCGGAGCAAGAAAAAAAAAAGAGAGTAGACAGAAGAGAGGGATGAAGGATGGAGAGGTGAAGAGGCCGACAGAGAATTAGGTTGAGTTTAACAGGTAGGGGAAGGTCAACGCACCGGAGACCCAAAACACCGAGGATGAGTGATTCCCCACAGCAGGGATTTTTACTCAAGGTGAGGGATCGGATTGGAGGAGGAAGAGTAATCAATACCAGAGGAAGAAAAATGGGAAGCAAGGTGGGGGAGGAGTTGAATGAAAATGCCATTAAATGGGGAGGAAAGGAAGGTGAAAGATGGATGAGGGGCAGAGTGATGAATGAGAAGAAAAGGGAACAATAACCAAGCAGAAACAAACACGAGTTATAAGGAGAGAAGGAAGAGAAGTCTACCCTAATGGTGGTGTCCTCAGAGGATGTGACGAGCGTTTGGCCGTCCTGGCAGAACCGGCAGTGGAGCACAGTCTTGGTGTGGCCCAGCAGAGTGGCTAAAAGCTTCCCAGAGGGCACTTCCAACACCTGAAAGGACAAAAAAATAAACATCAGCGGTAGTAAAGTAAACAAGAAGCGAAACGAGGTGGACGTGTTTGTAAAGCTGGCTGAGAAAAGTCTGCAGCTATACCAGCACAGCCTTCAGCCCCGCTGCCCAGCAGTGGGAAGGAGGAGAGGGGAGAATGTTGAAACCATGGGAGGGTGTGTGTCTGTGCATGTGTGTGGCGTGAGCCCGTGACCTTTCTCCCAGTTCAGTCAGTGTCTCTTGTCTTGGATGTAATGATACGAGCCGGTCCAAGGAGTTCACAGGCCCATGTGAGGAACAGGGAAGGAAATGCAGCTCTGGGTGAGACTTTCTTTAGTAATAACGTCTTGAGATGGAAGTTTACAAAACTTTATCTGTTGACTTTATCAGAAGCAGCTGCATGCAACGTTGTGGCCGACGTCTGCAGGCTGTAAATGATCTCCAGCTAAACAAGAACACACTGGTAGCATGGCTGGTTTCTTGGTCCTGTTAGTTTTAAAACAAAATACTTATACACAGCTTTTAAATCACAGTCACAATTATTACATAATCACTGCTAGTAAAAGGCACCATGGTGAGATCTGTGGTCAAAACCTGGAAGTGTTGTGAAACTTGAGCTCTGTGTTTAGTGCAACGTGGTGACTTCATGAAAACAAAGAAAGATGAAAATGCATCACAAATAAGTGAATGACATCATCTTGTCCTTGTAGGATGCGATTATAAAAATATGGAAGACAGTAAAGTGTTTAGTGAAGCCTCCAAATCAAAGCAGCAACAGCACATAATTATATAACCAGAGTTATGGACAACAACCATTACTTTTGTAAGAACAAACCTGGAGAGAGTTGAAGATTATTTTCCTATGAGTGAAAAACACTTAAAGCCATTCACCCACTACAGATTTATTCAGTTTTTGCTTTTTTCCCTCCACATTAAATGTTTCAGATCAGCATTAAACTGATTGAAGCTGGCTAAAAGATCTCAAAAAGCAACATGTCGCGAGTCATTCTAAATAAAATACGAGAATAAAGAACACAGAACGAGGTCTAAAGCTCTGCAGGCCTTGTTTGGTTAAGGTCAGAGGTCATGACTCAACAATAAGAACGAGACAAGGCCAAAACCTCCGCTCACCTAAAAGATGATAAAATACCACCAAAAACATTTTACATCGGCTTGTGGGAAAATATTTTGTGAACCAACGTGAATCTTTCTGGAGAGTGTGTGTCGTATTCATCACAGCAAACATGGTGGTGGTAGTGTGATGGTGTGGGGCTGCTTCAGAACCTAATGGAACCATGAATTATTTTCTCTACAGAACATGGAGAGCATGTGAGCAGCTAGGGCACGGAGTTGAGTCAGTGTGTCGGGGAGGAAAGATAGAAACTGCAGCAGCCACAGTGTCGTACTCTGATTTGAGCGTGTCACTGCACTGGAGTTCAATCAACTCCGTCTGGAGGTGGGTTGGTGCGCTTTCCACATCAACCGCAAACAGATCACTGAGCAGTTGGAATCTCGATTTCTGGGCTTCAAAGTCAGCAAATCGCTGAGTAAGAGGAGTATTTTCAGTTTGTCCGAGACTGATAGCACAGATGCTAATGACTGTAAACAGAAAAGAAGGGGTTGCTTCAACTCACGCCAACGCTGCTAAGCACTATGGGATTTGTAGTATTAGAGGCAAACGCACCGTCAGGCCAGTTCTAATACACATCTCGTGGGCCAAATATAAACAGGATTCGTGCCAGATTTGGCCTGAGGGCCTGAGTTTGACACCTGTGTGTTATAGCAAAACTCCAGGGTTGAAAATTTTTTTTTTTTAAACTACTTCAACAAGGCGTGGCTCCCCCTTATGACGTGTTAAGGAAGGCTTTCTCAGAACAGGAGGTTTTCTCTCGCCTTTTCAACTTTCTAATTTACATAAAAAGTAGGTCACACACAGCTTTGACTTTTTGGTATCCTACTTTTGACCACCAAGCCGTCTTTATTTTCAACAACAACAAGGAAAATGTTGGTTTACATTCTAGGTCCCCTTTAAAGTAAAGAAAATCAAGGGGGAAAACTAAAGTTTAGCCCAGTACCTGTGAGTTTGAGAGTATAACAGGTGTTTAAATATTCAAGTTTGGGATAAAAGTTTGAACTTTTAAAGCAGAAGTAGCCTTGAGGCGTGGCAGCCATGTTTGTCAAGCTTCACATGCTGGAACACAAGTTTTAAACGCTGCGTGGGAACATCTCAGTGTGTTTTAAACTTCAGGTTAATGAAAAAGGTAAAAACAGGGAACAACAAACCAGCCGTAATGACTGAATTCACTTCAAGTCAAGGAAACAAAAAGGAAAACTAAATAAAGAGGCCAATTCTGCATGATGAGATAACTTCAGCACACATTATTAGTTTTTCAAAGCGGTTTAACTACAGCCTTAAATCGAAAACATGTTTGAAAGCTCTGAGATGCAAACACCTCCACACCCTCGCTAGATACAATACCTGCACTCTGCCTGAGATCTGAGCGACCGCCACCACTGACCCCCTGCAGGAGGTCAGCAGTCGATGGATCCTGCATCCAACTGCCCTTAGCACCTGCCTAGCCGTCATCCCTGACACCTGGCACACAACACACAAACACACACACCAACACACTCTTTATTTATCAGAAACACGCAGTGACTTTCTGTTCTCGGCTGTTAATTTCTCCCCAAAACAAATCTGGTTTGACAGCAGCAAAACAGAACCATTAACTCAGACCGTCACAAGATTACTGTTCATTTTCTCTCAGCGTGTTGATTATAAATAAGCCAAAATGAGGGGGAACAAATATGGATGCATTGCAGTAATCTGCAGCTCTGAGCTAGGACCGTGTCAGACGGCGCCACCTGGAGTCAGCAAAGGGAAGCACACTGAAGTTGCAAGTGAAATATTCTGGCCACAGTGGGCGATAGGTGCTGGGGGGCCTTTCATTAACCCTGTAAAGGGTTATTTTAGCACATACTGGCTCAAGAAAATGATTTAAAAATATGAAAAAGTTGCAAATTGAAAGGTCTCATTCACTTTTTTCAATGAATAAATCTGCTGTGGTCTCTAGTATGAATGAACACCCTGTGAATGAAGCTCTAATGTTTCTGTTTTAGGGGGTAGACATCTGTCAGAAATGTGTGCGGGTGCATGTGTGTGTGTCTGGGGGGGCTAAGATTATGAAGGCTTACTCATTAATATTCATGATATGCGAAAATCCCGACTCTGATTGATTAACAGCAATGCAACTCTCCTGTTGCCTCCCTTAAACTCAGAATAATGCCACGTTGATGTGTTCTCGCCACAAATAACACAAGCCTGAATGTTTGCCCGATGGGGGTTGAAGACAATTTTCATGTTCAGCATGAATATGCAACTGAGAGTGACAGATCGTATGCCAAAAATAACAGGTGCTACACAATTTCTAAGTGAACCAAACCTTTAGGCTTTATCAAGATTTTCTGGTGAAAGAGCACTTGTAAAAACTCTGTCTTCATTTTTCACTCAAATTCTTGCTCTCATGTTCGAGTTCAATAGATCAAACCACCTTTGCTCCTGTTCCATTAATCCTTGCATCACTTATCTCTGAGGTCAGGATTGAGAAGAGCTTTAATTAAAAGCATTAACTCCTGTATTCATTAGGGCTGCAGGATCTTTTAATTAATTAGAGCTGCTCTCTGCTGCAGGAAGCTGGCCTGGCCGCAGCGCTGCTGTCTCAGGGGACTGTGACTGATAATAGGACTGTAAAATACAGAGATGTCCTAACATACAACACACTGGGGCACCCGCATTCACACATACCTGCAATAGAGCACGATTAAATCTCATTCTGTGTAAAACAATTCATCAGAGATTAGAGGCAAAAAGAACAAAGGAGAGAAAACACAAAACGAGAGAGAAGAGGGATATCAAATCAGAGCAGGAATGAAGAAAACTGGGAGGAACAGGGAAAATCAAGAGGAAAACATGGAGATAATATCAGCTGGTAAGACAAAGAAAAAAATGGTAAATAAAAAGTTTAATGGCCTGTATTTATATAGCACCTTCAACAACCCCCCAAGGCCCTTTACAACTCAAACAGTCAGTCACCCATGCACACACACATGCAGATGGTGGTGGTGAGGTTCTACAAAAAGAATATTGACTGCAGTAAATATTTTCTCTTAAAAACACAAATATTTTTGCCTTCTTCTACTCAGAATAGTGTTTGCTCCTAAAGAGCCATGTTTGACGTGCTACAGATAAATGAGTTTAATTATCTGTGTCAGAGCTACTATTAACTCCACCGAGAGCAACTTCAGCATTTGTCGGTGCAAGATCGACCAGGACCGTAAGAAAGGTTTACCGGTGATGTGAAAGTGCTGCTGAGCGTGGTTAACTTAAGAGCAGAATCTGTGAAAAGGTTAGGGTACAACTGCAGAAAGAACAGATCCGTCCTTAATGCAAACGTATTAACTCATTCACTGCCAGCGTTTTTGAGCGTTTTTACTGTTTTTTGAAGTCACAGAACATTGTGCTCTATGATCACGTAAACGCCAAAACTACCAAAAGAAAGAGTAGACTCACTTCTTACATCAGGAAGAATCACCGTGTTTCTAGCGTTATCCATTCTTTCATAATCTGTTGCCCAAGCGCTGCTGCAGAAGCATTTCTGGTTCGGCGCATCGCATTTTTCACAGCAGCGTCCCAAAACAAACTCCCAATTCATTGATTTTCCGCTTCCTGATCACGTGATGTGTGACATAAACAGATGAAGATCCACTTTAGACACGTGATGTTTGTTCTCACGGTGCGGGGGCTCGTTCCGACACCCCACCCCCCCCCCCCCCCCCCCCCCGTAAAAAAAGGCAAATGACGACTAAAGTCGTCAATTGCAGTGAATGAGTTAACAGCTACTGTAAGGTTAGTCACTCTTTAGTATTTTTCTGGCTAACCTGTAGGGCTGGATTAGACCTGATACTTAAAAAACACTAATAAATGTTTGTGTTTATAGTGTTCAGTTATATACATGATGCTTTCTGTTTCATTCTGGAGATGTATGGGGAGTCGGGTGAACTATGTGAGGTGTGTGTGTGTGTGTGTGATATCTTACCTGCACACTACCACTCTCTTGGCCCAGCGCCACAGCAGAGGGCTGCCTGCACATGCAGGTACACCTGATCCTGGATGACATCTCCTCCGACTGGAACAGCACCGATCCAGTTCTTCCATCACGCACCTGACACCAACACACACTCATGACGTTTTTTTATTTTTACCACAACCTGATTAAACACTTCAACAGGAAACAGTCCAGCGTCCTTCAGTCAAACACGAGGAACCTTCTCTGCTGCTCACCTGCAGTCTGTTGCAGTTGTCTGCAGCCGACACAATGATTTCTTCATTATCGAAGAGAACGTCTGAATCCCTCTTCAAGCCGATGGCTGAAGACGTGTGGACCTTCTGGGTCTCCCACAACTACACAACAAGTCAAACAAAGCATGAATAGGAAATCATATAAAAGCATGATTTATTTTGCTCTTCTGTTAGCTCTTGGTTCTCATCAGCATTACAGAAAAATACCAGTCAGACTGCAGAACTCGTCATGGCAAAGAATTCACCTGTTAAAATATCCAACGTCTGTCTGTCAGCAGGGCTAGATCTACAGTTTGGACCCGAGCTCTCCCGTCGACCCGTGTTCCTCTAAATCATCTTCAGGCTGCAGCTGGGACTCAGTGGTCCCCTTCTATTTAAAGACCAAATTCACTCTTTTTTTCTATACATTTGCAGTTGTCTCTAGTATAAACTAGATAAACTGCATTTCTCGCATACCGACATTTTACAGGTTACACAATTATTTACAATAACAGACAATTTTACATTTCTATGAGCTTTCTCTTCTGCCGTTCGGAGTGTAATGGTTTGCAACGCAATGCATTGTGGGATACTTTGCTGTCCCAGGTCCTCAGAAATATGTTTAAAACTCAGCTGCTTCTCTCTCTCAGCAGTAGTAGGGAACACATAACTCCGATTTTAAAAAACCCTCATTGGCTTCTTATTCATCAGCGCATTCAATTCAAGACCTTACTCATCACCTACACAGCTCTAAACAACCGTGCCCTTCCTATCTCTCTGACCTCCTATGACACCATCACCCTATCCGCCACCTCAGATCTTCTGCCTCCAACCTGCTCTCTCAGACAACCACTGAAGCACCGTACCACTGGTGAGAGCTTTTTCCGTGGCTGCACCACCCTATGGAACTCACTTCCTCAACACATCCGTGCTGCTGACTCAGTGCAGTGATAAAAAAGAAAATAATACTAAAAACTCACCTATTCAATCAAGCATTCAAACCTCATTAACTTATTCTCATTTTACTTATTTGTTCTGTATGTCTCTGTGTTGCCCTGTGATGGACTGGCATCCTGTCCAGGGTGTACCCCGCCTGTTTGCCCGATGACTGCTGGAGATAGGCACCAGCCCCCTGCAACCCTGCTCGGATAAGCGGTTACAGAAAATGGATGGATGTTCTGTGTTTGTGTCTTTATTTGTACAGCATCTTTGAGTATTTGTTAAAAGAGCTATAAAAAACTTATGCATTATTATTATTATTAATTTCAGTAAAAATGGAAAATCCTGACCTATAATTCTTGCAACTGCAAATATTTAAGTAGTGACGTTGCAATAAGCTCGTTTGAGCTATTTTATCAATATTAACTTTCATTCAAACAAAAACTAGAATATAAACTAGGTATAACGCTTTCATTAACAAAAAATAAAATTCAGATGTTTCTTTTTTCCCGTCAGTATTCCTTATAAGGCACTGAGATGAAACAGCTGGCAGATGGGAAATAAAGTCTAATTAGTTAGCTTGTGAAAGCGTATAATGAGACAAGTCTGATCCTATTTTAAGAGCAGGTAATAAGAACTTTACTGACAGGATCTCTACCAGCCGCTACGATGTGAATGAACACACACACACTCACACTCACACTCTTACCCTGACAGTCTGGTCGTCTGAGCAGGACAGCAGCTGCGAGCCGTTGGTAGAAAACTGCACACGTTGAACCCAACTCAGGTGGCCGCTGCAGTCGGCTTTCTTCTTGCTGTTCTCAAGATCCCAAAGCTTAAAGACACAGTCAGGATTTCATATAAACACATTTTGAAAGCATAACCTCAATTATATCTTTTCTCCTATGTGGCATGATCTAGATTGTATGTTTAAACATCTCCTCCGCTTTGAATAAAAAGCTCTAGACACGCGTCTGAGTTTGTGTTTTACCTCTACGGTGTAGTTTGAGAAGGCGATGGCCAGCAGGTTAGTGGTAGGACAGGCGTGGCAGTACTGAACCATGCTCAGACGGTTGGTTTTAATCTCCAACAGCATGTCTGATGACTCCACATCAAACACCTAACAGCAACACACAGGCAACACGGCAGAGTTTGGTTTCAGCGGGAAACCTGAAAGCTAAAGAAACAAGCCGAGGCATCTCTGCAGCTTTGGGTTGATTCCCAGAATGAAGACGTAGGGGACACAGACGAGACTGATTATAGGACAAGGAGAAAAACTGATTTAGGAGACGTGGCACATTTATAACCAAAACATAGAAGACTAAACTCCTTCCTGCTTTTTAAAATAAAATAAAAAAAACAAAGCAGTAAATAAACATGGCGTTCCCAAATTCAATCTATTAACAGCAAAAGTACTTATGTTCAAGATAGGGGTGCACCGATCTATCTGCCCTGATCTCAGGTTTTTCTCTGCAATTGGTGCACCCCTAGTTAATGTTAAAGCAAATCATTGCTATTGAATACTTTTTTGGACAAGTGTGTCAAAACAGTTACAAAAGTTTTGTTTTCAAATTTAGAAAAATGAAAGTCTAAAGGGACAAATATGCTTTTGTAGTTCAAACAGCAATGCTAAATATGTTCATTTATATTTGAGAACATTACCTCACGTCCAGTTGAAACTGGTATTGTTTCATGAGTATTCCTCAATAAAAGGAAATTTAAACATTGACATAATCTGCTTTTAGTTAATATAAAATCGGTATCGGAAAGTCAGGTTTTTCTCAAGCTTGGTAATGGTGATTGGCCAAAAACTGCAAATGGGTGCACCCCTAGTTCAAGATTTTCCGTTTCTCACCAAAACAGCGTTTCTGACAGCACAAATGACACGTTTGCTGTCGGGGCTCCAGGTGCTGCACTTGACGATCACCTCTTCATCATCGCTGTCAGCAAACACGCTCTTCACGTTGATTGTCTTCCATTCGTTGGCAGACGAGACCTGAAACAACTGCATGCGTGCAGGGATGCACAGAAACGTTCAAAGAGGTTGTTCCTAAACGTCTCCTGGCATGCTGAGTCAAACGGCGCTTACCTTAACAGTACCGTCGTTGGAGGAAGTGGACAAATAACTATCATCAGGGGAGAAACTGCAGTGGTTCACCGGCTCAAAGTGACCAAACATGGTGTTCTGGGAGGATGGCTTGTTCAGATTCCAAAGCTACAGAAAAAAAGGTAATAAAATGTGGAAAACATGAATAAAAGTCTGAAAAAGGGTAAAAATGATAGTAGTTTTACAAAAATCCAGTGTACAGCAACATACCTTGACATTCATGCAACTGTCGTTAGAGCAGGTGGCCAAAAGGAGGCGCCGTGCTGTGTTGGTGAACTCGCAGTGGTTGACCTGCTCCTCATGCTCATCTGCAAAAGCCCTCAGCAGCTTGCCTTGTTCTGCATTCCACACCTAAAACACGCAAAATCAATATCATTTAACCAGTTAAAAAAAATAGGAAAAACATTGGATTCAACATTTGTGTTTGTTAGCATAAAAGATTTTGTTCACAAAGGATTTCTGCTGAGCTCACCTTGACTTTTCTGTCACTGGAGCAGGTTGCTATGAGACGGTCGTCAACATTGAAGGCACAGCAGAGCACTTCCTCCTCGTGAGCCTGGATCTCTGTGAGTTTCTCACCTGAGGTACTTTTAAACACCTGAGCACAAAGGTATGGCAGCCGTTAGGGAAATACCAGAAAAGAATAACTGAATTCATCGTTTTAGCTGAAAAATGTGTTTTCATAAAAGAAGATTAGTGAAGATGAGACCAAACAGCTTTTATTTTTTGTAAATTTAACAATAACGTCCTGCTGGGACTCATTTTAGATGTAAATTTGAGATCATTTTTAATATTTCCCTTAATTTAAGCTTTATTAAAAGTGTATTTTTAGACCCTAAAACATGCACTTTCTCAGTGATTACCTTTAACGTTTTGCTAGCTCCACAAGAGGCGACTTTTGTTCCATCGTGGGAGAAACAGGCGGAGTAGATGAAGCCCTGATGAGGATGGATCACCAGACGAGACAGGCTCTCTACACTGCTCTTATTTCTGCAATAAAAAATAATGATGAGATACAAAATGTTAATAACCAGCCTCAAAAAAGGTGAAACATCACCAATTATCAGGGTCTAACGTGATAATTCCGACAGTAAAAAAGTTTAGACGCACAAAAGCTTGCTGACATTAAAAATGTTGTTTTCCTACATCAAGTCAAAGTAGAGTTTCCCGTCTTTAGCCCGGTTCAGCGCCTGCTGCCGGGCCTGTCTGTAGACCTCGGAGGTGTGAGGCTGAGACAGCGCGAGCTGAACCACATCAGGGAACGGGCGCTCCTCCAGGTGGTGAGCGCTCTGAGACAGAAACTCCTGGAACTGGCAGCGTACGTCACTGTTCTGAGGACATGAAAACACTCGTTTACTGCAGGTTACAAGTCACAACTAATCAGAAATTCCTGCAGAAAAAGAGCAGAGTTTTGCAAAGTTCCACTGTACAGGAAAGGAAAATGAACTCGTAAACCTGCCCCTCCCCCACAATAATGTGCAAAGTTCACATTTCATGAACAGTCAGCAAAGCCTTCACTTTATATGCATTGTTGTGGGAAAACGTACAGTTACCAAGCACACAGCAGCTAAGAGCGCTTCATTTCATCAACTAACCTCTTTATCAAGAATGGATCCATACTCCACATAGTCATTGATGAGAGGTGCTGGACCCATTATTCTGGCCTTGGTGCTGACCCAGTCCAGGGAGAACATGAGCGAGTAGAGCTCCTAAACAGGAAAACAGACCGATGCACCAGCAGATTCTTTTAAACACTGACCGAATTACTTAAACAATAGTGTAAAAGCTAAAACGTGTTGCTTTTTTCAATATAAAACCAAAAATTAGTTTTACCTGAGAGAGGTTGGCTTTGGCCATGTGGTAGGTCAGAAATCTGATCCAGTAGAGACATACCTCATCTCCTGAGGTGGGAGGACCATCTTTGTAGTGCTGCTGGTACTGTCTTACCACCTTAGTGTGAAGGCTCTGAAAAGCAAAAACAAAAAACACTTTTACCCTAACTTAGGGATGTGTATTGGTAAAATTCTGGCGATACGATACGTATCACGATACGATATATCACAATATATTGTGATACATTCAGCCAGATGATATTAGCAATTATTTTAGACTGAATTTATTGTAGGAAAATTTAATAAACAGTCCAAACTGATACGTAACAAGTTTAACATGAAGTATCTGAACCATAATAGAGGGATTTACATTTCAGTGGTGGAAAGAAAACCCATTGCTCTTTAAGTAAAAAATAAAAGGAGTAATTAACATCTGCATTATCAGAAGTCATTTCAAAATAAAACAAAAAAGGCAGTCTCTGCTGCCAACTAGCGATCAGCGTTTGAATTGCACCAAAAGAAAAGAAAATACACAAATGTTTGCATGTAAATTCTTCCAAAAACTTGATACACGGCGTTTGAATATCGATATAAAATCGCAGGAAAAAATATCACGATATATTACCATATCAATATTTTCTTACATCCCTACTGTAAATATACACGTTTCAAGGCTAAAGACTAAATCTAAACACAAACTCACCTCAATCTGATCTCGGTTCTGCTCCAACAGGAAGTCCAGCTGAAGGTCATGAAGGTAGTACAGATGGGGTTTATTGTGACTGTCCACAAAAAGCAGAGACTTGTTGACAAACTCGTGGAGAATGTCCTCCACTTCCTCCAGCTCCAGATCCCACAGAACAGACAGAACCTGTGGGAAAGGACATTGCAGAATTCAGTCGTGTGTTGTCTGAGTACTGGATCGTTTTCTAGAGAGTTAACTCGTGTACAGGTGACTTTAGCTGAGATTTTAAACTAAAACTTCAAAAATAGGTCCTGATTTCTTAGGTTGAGTTTTAATGTTTTTGAAATAACAAAAGTTGCTAAATTAAGTATAAAAGTGTAAAAATAATCATGCAGTAATGTCCTGAAAAATCAAAAACAGACAAAAGCATCTTGTGTTGTTAAACCTTAGCAGGGATCTTCACGTCTTTTTCCAGCACAGTAAAGTCCTTGTAGAGCTCTTGGTGCTCCTCAGGCAGAACCTCAATGCTCGCGGACATGGCCTGATCTAAAGCATCATAGTCATAGGAAGAGGACTTCCTGATGCGCTTAAACTGCTTCTGCTGCAGCTGGCGGAGGTAGTAAGACCAGCGGTTTGGTTTCTCTTTGAGCAGAGCACCGATCAGTGACAACACCAAAGGAGAGCCTGATGGGAAGCATGAAAATAAAAAAACTAATGCATTTAAACCTCAATAGAACCCAGACTCAATGCACATCAGTTTACAGACCTTTACATTCCCTGACGATGCTGTGAGCGTCAGCAGGAAGTTTCTTTAACTCTGTTTTTGTGTACAGAGTCAGAATCTCTAGAGCCTTTTTGTCATCCAGACCGCTTTCTACCTCCACCTCGTGTTTGGATCCTAAAACATAAAAACACCAGAGTAGCTTTTTTTAGTTTGGCATCAAAGAAAATATCTGCATAAAGTTACAAAAGCTCACTCACCACTAACACATTCAGCGATGCTTTTGTTTCTGGAAGTCAGAAGAACCCGACAGTGGACATCAAACACCTTCAGCACGGTGCTGTCCCAGATGTCATCTAGAATCAGTAGAGATCTACAAAAACATAAAAATCACAGGAGCACATTAGAATACAAATGAATGAAAAGGACAAAAACACAACTCCACAACAGAATGTATGCTTAAAAATGGACAAATAATAGAAAATGTAATCTTGTTTTTTCTAAATAAAAAAAACTTAAAATTTGACAAATCAGTGCAAAATATCAGAATACCTCTTTAAAAAGGAAACAATACAAATATTCATTAGTTTATTTGTTATTTTTTTTACAATATAATTGATAATATATTTCATTACAAAAACAAACTAAATATTTAACCTATTTTGAAATGTTAAGTTGAATTTTTAATATAGTTGGTGTCTTTAATCTTCAATTCATGATTAAAACACACAAGGTAGAGAAATATTAAAATATGGTTTTGAATAAAAAATATTTTTTGAGTTTTGAAAAGTATTGATGAAATGATGCAGACTCATTTTCTGAACCACTTTTGCTCAGCAGGGGTGACGCTGGTGTCTAACTCCAGCAGTCATCAAGAGAGGGGCGGGGGGACACCTGGACAGGTCTCCAGGGACACAGAGACAAACAACCGTCCACACACACACACACACACACACACACACACACACACACACACACTCACTCACTCACTCGCTCACTCACTCACTCACTCACTCACACCTAGGGACAATTTAGAGTCACTATTTAACCTAACATGCATGGTTTTGAGGAAACTGGAGTACCTGGAGAAAACCCACACAAGCACATGAAAAACATGCCAACTTCGCGCATGCACAAGGAAAACATGCTAATTCCACACATGCATAAGGAAAACATGATAATTCCACACATGCATAAGGAAAACATGCTAATTCCACACATGCATAAGGAAAACATGATAATTCCACACATGCATAAGGAAAACATGATAATTCCACACATGCATAAGGAAAACATGCTAATTCCACACATGCATAAGGAAAACATGCTAATTCCACACATGCATAAGGAAAACATGCTAATTCCACACATGCATAAGGAAAACATGATAATTCCACACATGCATAAGGAAAACATGCTAATTCCACACATGCACGGGGAGAACATGTCAACTCCACACATGCATGGGGAGAACATGCTAACTTCATGCCGAAAGGCTGCAGCGGGGATTCAAGCCTGCAACTTTCTTGCTGCGAGGCAACAATGCTACCAACTGCACCACGATAATGACAATCAATAAAAGAACAAATGACATCCAAACAGACACATTTTGATTTGGAGGAATCTCCAAATACCAAAGGCATGATGGGATGAGGCTATAATCATTAAATCACAAAAATAAAATCAATAAAAACACTTGAACCACTGAGGAAAAAAAAGTATATGAATTTCAGAAGTTTCAAAAACTTACAATATAGGAAAAAAGAATTCATGCAAATTTCAATAAAGAAAAATGTCCTTGCCCGTTAGTTGGTGCATGAATTAAAGTTCAACCATTCAGCGTTCTGTTTATCTTTTCTCACCCAGACTCTATAAGATAATATTGTCTTTGGGAAATATAAAGTAAAGGGTCCCCATTCAGATGAATTTTTGCTGCAGCGTTGGCATCTGTGAAGAATTTTAGCTCCTGAACAGACCGGAGAATTTTAAACATGAGAAGTTTTATAATACGGGTTAACCTTGGATATTTGCGCAGCATGAGGAAGCGCAGACGTTCTTTGGCTTCATCCAGAGAGCTGAGGGGCCGGTGGAGTGACTGTGCATCCAGGCTTTGCTCCAGACGAAAACACAATGACTGGATCTTCACCAGCAGGTCTGGTTTGTCCAGCTGACCGATGGACAGCCAGTGGATCCCTCCAGGAAAACACTCTGCAGGCAGGAAAGGAAGCAACGAACAAGAGGAAATCATTATCTAATGCAAAGACGAAACGTTGTCAAAAGCATTCAAATATGTTCACAAAGCTATAGAACAAAGTTTAACACAAGTTTCCTTATTTAGGCTGAACTAGTCAAATGTAATTTACCTTCAATGAGCCCATGGTGTCTAACAGCTTCAGAAGCAAGAACAGATTTGCCTGAGCCAGCCATGCCAAAGATCGTCACCCAGCCGGAGTTCTTATGGAGTCGGTAGAGTTTCTCCTGGACCCGATTTACCAACTCAGGTCTGCTGACAAACACTACAGGTCTCTGTGGGACTCCACCTTCACTTAGGACCGCCTGGACTGTTGGATGTACCAGAAAAGGATCAGATTTCAACTGTGAGTATTATCACAAAAATACTTAAATGAAATAGTCCAGAACAGTAGTAAAAATATAAAGTTCACAAGGTTGTAACCAAAACAGCAAGTACACTTGTACATTCCTACACAGTGAAAGCCAAAGTTAGCAAATCTTCACAACCCATAGCTTCTCACCATAGGGTGTACTGTCGGGGGAAAAGCTCTTAAGTGCATCGGTTGAGACACGCGGTAAATCAGCACGCAGTAGATTGGCCAAATCATCATATGTTTCTTTAACCAGGGCGTTGTAGAAAGAAATGTAGGAACGATTGTCTTTCCTCAGTAGGAGCTCAAGGAGGGCTGCAGCCTGGTCTTTCCTGGTGGGCTGGAGAGGAAAAAATGTGAGAAAATATGTGAACAGTGCTTTAAACACGCAGGTTCCTGGGTGTTTTTTTAGATTTCATAAAAACTGTTGACATTTTTTATAATTTACAATCTGTTCAGATGTAAATTTAGAGCCGAATCTAAAAAAGTCTCACCCAAATTAACTTGAACATCAGCACATAACAAAAAAATATGTTAAACATTATGGTTAGAAATAACCAATGCCTTTTTGCTCCGGCTCACCTGAGTTTTGACCCTCTCCTCCTCATCCACAGTGATCACACCATCACTGATCATGTGATCCATGAGATAGGTGGGCTTGATGTCCTGCTCCAGCTTGTGGCGAAAGCGCAGCAGGCAGCTCCGCGCCTGTTCCTCCATCGCCATCTCTGCAGAGGCCACCGACCATGCACGGCCTGAAGATTTATAGAGAAAACGCTGTAACGATAATCTAACCCGAAAAGGGAAGATTTTCCTAAACTTGTGCTATGAAATTTTTTACCGAACTGATGAGACACACAATAAAAGATAGAATGTTCTGTATTTTCTATTATTTAGTTCCAAAGGCATAAAATGCGTTTGGGTCTCATTCTATGAACAGGTCACAGATTAGAGCCCAGAACCCAAGAATACATACAGCTATATAGCCCAGCAGTCACACACACACCCTAACCAAAAACACCCAACCTCTGACCCACCTAGTACAGATTTGGCCAGTTTGAATGCATTTGCTCCAATTTGGGCTCAAACATGGTACATTCAAGTAAATAAACTGTCAACATGTGGTTATTTTATTGGGTGGTGTGTGTGTGTGTGTGTGTGTGTGTGTGTGTGTGTGTGTGTGTGTGTGTGTGTGTGTGTGTGTGATTTCCAGGACTCAAACATAGGCCAGTAAATCTTTGCAGATTCTATACAGTGTTATTCATGCTAAACATAGTCTACTTGCTCTAACATGCTCAGCTTGAGTAAGGCCAAAGTATTTTGACTGCCTGGTTCCTGAGAAATTGTGCAATATGAATGTGTAACTTCCCTGTTTATAACGAATGTAACAGTTTTTGATTGATTATTTAAAGCTAAAGCGTTGAATTTTCACCCAATTGTTGTAGAATTTTCTGAATTATATGGAGACGATTTAAACAGGCTAATTGTGTCACCTTAAGAAGATACAACCAGGACAAAGAGAAACCGGAAGACAGTAAAAGCGAAACAAGCTTATCAGCTGTTCGAAAGGGCAAAAGTTGAATTAATTAACCCTTAACTCACAATTAGTATGAACTCGGTTATTTTAGGAGAAAAGCGTTTTCAGTATATGAAAATAATTAATTTACAAACCGTACGTCAGCTTGTGTCACGTAGGTTTGTTTTGATAATTTTGAGCTGTGTGTCAACATTACATCCATTCAGGCTGAACAAAGAAAGTAACAGTAAACAAGTACTTACCAGTATATTTTGTTGTTTAACGAAAACGCTGTTTGCTTAATTGTACGCCACTAAAATGAAACCACACTGAAATACTCCGGCGAAAGATAAAGAGGGTTTAATTCTGTGTTGACGTGAAATTACACGCCCAACTTAGTGAGGCGAGCTTCCTGGTTCAGAACAAAAACAACTACTACAGTTAGAACCGGCCAATTATGTGGCGACGTTTATGTCACGTGACAAATGAGCTCACCAGTTTGACGAATCTGTAGCCGGGCAAACTAATGCTGCATTCATGGACTTTTCAAACCTCGTAAAATTCTGTATTTATTAATCTAACTCGATTTTTTTCACCAAGTTTAATGCAATATGCGCCATAAAGTTTAATTTTCAGGAATAGTCTCGTGTTCTTCAACAGCAAAAGTTTAGTAATTGGAAAAAAATGCCATGTTGTGCTACTTTGAGAGATAACTACAAAAATACAGTTTTTAATTACTCTGATAATAAACTGTCATTACTAAAATTTTGCGGTCTACAAAATACTCTCTTATTTCAACAATTATTTCTTTATTAATATATGATATGTGATATCTGATGATAAACGCGTAAATTTGCAATCTTCACTAAGAATATTTTGATTTCCGGATTGTCCTTTAAAGCAACACAATTGCCTGGTAACAGCACCAGTTTACAGCATCCTTTCCCCCCCCACCAGAGATAAAATGATGTTGTAGGTCATCACAAACTTGTGAAACTTGCAAAGTAGAACTAGATGCTGATTTTTTTCTTATTACAGACAAGAAACTGAAAAAATGACCCAAACATAAAATATCTACAAAGACAGTGACGTGTTTTGCTATCTTTTTCTTTATTTCATGTTTTAGAAGAAATTTATTTTGAGGCAAAATGTTCAAGATTAAGTGAGTGTGTATTTTGACTTTTGTCTGGGAATCATGCCTTTATGTATTGTGTTAATAATGTTTACCAAAACTTATTCTGAGTTTAATAATTTTATGACAAGATCAACTGATTCATTTTCAAGTTTATTATAACAGAATACCTCAATTGAGCACATTTTCATGTAAACTTTTGTAAAACTATGTAACTGCTTTTCTTTGTGCATTTTAAGGTCCACTGGAACATTTGGACATAAAAACATTTTAAAAATTCAGCACCATTTTTTTTATCCAACATGTCCTATCAGTAAATACGACTATACTGTAAAGACTACAGTACTTTGCACTGCAACACGCATAGAAACAAAATCATTATAACAAGTAATCCACTGGCAGGTAATAAGTAAAATCCATAACAAATATAATAAAAGACAAATACTCCCAACAAACAACTCTTATAGGAACAAAAATGAACAAACTCCAGCTGCTACTCATGCAGGCAAGCATCAATATTTTACTGACAAGTCAGAACCAAGAAACAAACACAATTTAGCTCTTTGGCTATTTAACAAATTAGCATAATTTGTAAATCGCTTTGGATTAAAGTGACTACTAAACACAAACATATTTAGTATGAAAACCATTAATAAAGAACTTTCAGACTTCCCTCTACCAACATCAAATGTGGCACTTTTCCCATTTTCAACCCTAATTTACTGTTTAGGTATCTTATTTTTAAAGGATTTAACGTTTTGCATGTGTGAGAAATGTCAAACACTAATCTACTATTTCCCTAGAAGTACAAACATCTTCTGCACCTGTTGCATAAAACTGGCTGTAGGTAAGTTTTCTCCTTACTTATTTCACCAACAATAAAGACCTTTGGTAGACATTACAAATGGAACATAACACTAGTTTCTCTTTTCTGGTCTGAAACTGAACAATAACATGAGAGCCTTTACACAAAGGTCACAGCTGTTGTTGAACACATAAACGTGCCTTTACTTAATAAACAAACAGGGACTCTCAGAATGCCTCTCTTTTAACCCCTTTAATGACTTCATACATATATTGAATAAACTTTCTCTCATCTGATAATTTTTCTTTCTTTCTTGACAAACACTCCCCACTTCACCTCAAATCAGAATAAACTCAATCTGACGGTAAAGAAATATTCTTCAACTGCACGAGAAGCTTTTGTTTTAGTCATGAGGAACTGGTTCCTGAGCTGGTTCCTGGGGAAGGCTTGTTGCTGGTGGATCGGTGAAGAATAGCAGCTTCTTCATGATTTCCATGTAGAAAGGTGCATAGACAGCCCTGTTGTAGCTGACCAGAGAGATGAAAGTTTTCCCAATCAGAGCTAGTTCTGGTTGGATGGCAGCCAAGCCTGCTGGTACCTCTTGAAGTTTGACCTCGGGTCTGGGGTCAGAGAGGAGCCCCATGAAGTACTGGTTCACACGATCCTCTACGGGGGGCAAGAAGAGGTGAGAAAACTCCATCAGGTACATTTTTGAATCATTTATCACTCCTGGCACTCTGATACCTATTCAAGATTTATCTTCATTTTCATTTATGGACAAAAAAAAACATATTTGTCCTCAGATTCTCGGGTTCAATGAGTCTTACCAACAAGGGTGCAAACAGGGTTGTCCTTCTGTCTGATGCTGCAGATCTGTCCCGTCAGAGTGGCCTGCTGCTCTGGGGTCAGAGCTGGGTAGTCCCTCTCCCTTAGAGACTTGTTGAGCTCACAGCAAATCTGTACACTGGTGCCCTCTAGTGTTTCCTTTAAGTTAAAGTCCCTGCAAATGGAAAATTAAATAAAATAAAGATTTTTCTGTTCAGTTTTGGATTTAAATGAAGGTGAAAAGAAAGGTGAAACTAACGGTTTGTGCATCCCGTTGAGCAGCACAATGACCATCCTCTTCAAGCGGTCAGAAAGGGCAGAGAGACCCTGGATGGGACCGCCGATGGTGCTGAACACAATGAGCAGCACCATGTTCACAGCCACAGCCTGCTTCAGCTGCCTCTGAATCTCTTGTAGCTGGGTCTCATCCATCACCCAAGTCTAAAGTGGAACAAAGACACTCTTTGTGCTCAGTCTACAATTTCAAAAACATCTTTATAAACCTTTTCTTATTTACAAATGCACCACGTTACCTCAGGCACGGAGCTCTTGGAGAAGTCCCACGTGAGGAGATGAAGGAAGGCCGTATTAATGATGGCAGCAGGTCCAGGTAGGCCTTGCACTATTTTCTCTGGATCATTTGATAATTCGGCAGGAATTTTGCCTGCCAGAAGCTCTTCGATAGCTGCTTGGATCCAGGAGGTGGTGATGTTTAAAGCATCTGATGAAACAGACGTTTTCAGTTAAAAAAATATATTCAGATTCTGTTTGTAGCAGCAGATGGATTATATCTGTGTAAATTTTGATTTATTTTTTTACTCACTGGGAGTTTTTTCCAAGATGTTTTGAAACTTTTCCCTCTCATATTCAACACCGATCCTTTGCAGCACAGGTTTTATACTTTGAATTGCAAAGTTGACGAAGTCGGCCTTCATCAGGTCCAGAACACGAAATATCTCCCTTGTGTGTTAAAAAAGAGCAGCGATGATGTCAAATGAATAAAATCTCTAAACGTCTTTTATTTTGAATCGTGAACACACATAAACCAAAAGTTTGTTTTGTTACCTGAAGAGAGTCACAATGTTTTCTGTGTTTAGCTCTTTTAGCTTCTTGATGTCGTCGTCTCTTTCCGGGGAACACATCTTACCCATGGTGGTAATGACATACGAGGCGAGTCCGCGGATGTCTACAGCATCGTTGTCAGCCTGCTGGTTTATCAGGTCCATGTCCAGCACCTCCATGATCTGGGTTTGCATCCGATTGGCACCCGGATTGAGGAATGACAGCAAGATCTGTGCATTAAAGAGAAAAAAGGTTGAAAGAAAAACAACTTTAAGTGATTTTGCATTAATCATAAAAGCAGGAGTAAATCAGTGTGGAAATGTGAAGCAGATCATAACAAAGAGCAACAAATTCTTGCCACTGTGAGCTGACCTCTCGGATCTCCTCCAGTAATTTAATGGCGTGTTTATACTCAGGTGGGTCGTTGTTCAGCTCAGACTGCAGAATGTCCCAGAAGGCCTTGTGGAGATTTTCTTTTACTACATTCAATAAACTAAAAAAAAAAAAAAAGACTTTTAGTTTAATGGATTCTTGTCAGAAAACTGTTACTTATAAAATATACTGACTTTTTTTCCCCCAAAATCGGTTAATTTAATGGAAACAATCCCAGAAATAAACACAGAAGAGGACTGCAGTTTTATAAAATAAAGATTGTGTTCGTACCATTTGAACATTATACGTTAACATAGATCCTGAAGCTGCTCTTGTTGATTTTTATAAATATTTTTGTAGTAATCTTGGGTTTGCTGTTAGTTTGTGAACAAGAAAAGTTGTCTTTCTCCATCACTAATAGTTCTTTACTTTTTTGCTGCTACTTTTAGTCGATGGATGATGAAAATTTGAGCCAAAATAATTCATAACAAGTATTTTATTTTTTTACCCGTCACGTCTGTAGAGTTAAATTACATTTAAAGCTGCTAAAGTAAATTGGGAAAACAAATTAAAACGTTTTTTTTCTTGCCTCTTAACAACCTTCCAACATCATATAGCTATAAATATATTGCGGAGATTAAAAAAAATGAATAAAGTGATTGGACCATCCAATTGTCGTTCTAGCTGAACCGCCGCACTGCCACAGGTCCTCCATTCATTACGCACTCGCGTCTTTAGCAACAGAACACCACGGCGACTGATGTTTAGCGCTCTCTCGTCTCCTCTGGCAATCCGGTGGATGTGGATCCAGGGAAGATACCCAAGGGGAGGGGCGAGTGTTCTGTGAATTTGCCATAGCAGCTCTAACCTAAAGTCTTTTTTCCATATTTGCATAATTTATATCATATCTGAACACCAAAGCTTTTCTTTAAAAAAACAAAAAAAATTAAGTGAATAGAATATTTAATTTTGCTTAGATGCTCTCCATCAAACCCTTTTTGTGATTTATGATTTAAGGTGCATAATATTTCTACTTTTGAGCTTTTTTCTATTTAATGATTGTAACAACCACAACCCATCAACTTTAAATATTAACATATTTTGTAAAGAAAGGTTGACTATGATCTGCTATTGCATCAGCTGAGTTTATAAGTATATTATATGTAGCATACCCCCCCCCCAATGAAGGATGACACTTTACTGATGAAGTTTTGGGTTTAATGATGATGACCCTCAATTTCACCGTAAGAGCTGGAGATGTGTACAAAAAAAAGCCCATGTAAATAAAATCCCAACTCTTACAATTAATACAACTGTCATTAACCGTTTACAACATACACCATATGTTACAATTTCTTTAGCTTTAAAAGATAAATCAATACATATGAACTTATACATTTTATCATAAAATCTATTTAAAACATAAACATATCAAGATCATGAATTTACCTTGTGCCTCTATCAAGGGGGCTGCTAATAACAAAATCCATATTAAATCTCCGTCAAAGCCGTGTCGGTCTGTCGGCCGTTTTTATCGCTGTTAAGTTAGCTTGTACTAACTGATAGAACCGGAAATACATCCTTCAAAATAAAAGCATTTAACTCAAACAGGAAGTTGATTGAAACGGATTATAAATAAAGGCAAATTGTGCCGAAATAAAATACAAGCAAATAAAGAAGCATTTTTAAGGTTAGTTACATTATATATGCAGCAACAAACTGAATCTGGAGTTTCTATATGCACATTTTCTAACGTTAGTACCTGTTCTTCGCCTTGAGATTCGGATGCAGTTGGAAATCACGGTTCATAACGATGTCATGTGATATTTTGAGATTGAACAAATCTCTTTCAGCCTCCATGACTTCATCTAGAGTGAACGTTTTAGATGGGCTCGCTGTGGGGAACAAACACGAAACCAGCTTTATAATTGAATAAACATTTGATCATTAAAGCTGCATGACAACAATTTAAAAAATCCCTTCACTAATGCAATAACAGTTGTTAAAAGTCCCAAAATATCTCTGTTAGCACAGGAAATGAAGAACTTGATAGAACTCACAGGAAGGAGTGCAATGCTTGCTGGAAGTGTCACTATTGAAGCTGTCAC
Source organism: Aphyosemion australe (assembly GCA_006937985.1). Taxonomy (NCBI): domain Eukaryota; kingdom Metazoa; phylum Chordata; class Actinopteri; order Cyprinodontiformes; family Nothobranchiidae; genus Aphyosemion; species Aphyosemion australe. The sequence goes on from SSNS01000001.1 coordinate 2,564,171, forward strand.
GCAGGGATTCAAGGTCACTGGCCAACGCCATGCTCTCGCAGCATTCGGACGACGATTCTCCATCGCTGGTTTGATCTTCACTGCTGGATGTGGAGGAAGGTCGCTCGTCGTTCAGAGGCATCTTTGATTAGAGCTGCAGAAGAACTCTTATCAGCCACTTCAAATCCAATAGTGTAGAACTATTTAGGAAATTCTGAGTAAAAAAGTAACACTAAACATGGAAAGTTGTTAAAGGCTAGGAATGTTGTAAAAACACTGAAAACAAAACATAAAAAAATAAATAGAAAAATGAGACCTAACCAAGACGCTATTGATCCAAATAAGAATCCTCGCCAACATCCTTGACGGTGTTCACTGACACAATAATTCTTTTACAAGAAACTAGAAGAACAAATTGATCTCTGCTCTAAATCTAAAATAGTCCCCAAACAACTTAACCTTCCTTTTTACTGCTTTGATGAAAGCCAAAAGGTTTTGTTGCATAGGCAGTGTGTGTGTGCAACAAAAACACCACCACACTCAACAGCTGGCAGGCCAGTCACCATGGAAACAGTGATAGAAGAGCTCCAATATAAACATCTTATCAAACTCAGAAGGTCCATGAGGTAATTTACTGGAAAAACTTGACTATTTTGGCTATCGTTTACAAGTCTGAAAAGAGTCTGTTTTAGCACATGTTTGAACAAAAGACGAGACAATGAGTCTCCAGGGCAACGTGGGACAACAGAGTCCTTCTCAACAATCCTAGAGATCACCTTTCACCCAATTAGGCACTGTCTTTCAACAAAAAGAGACATTGCATTAAGCAAGTGTTAATCACCTCATGATTAGAAGCTCTTAATTGCCATACTTAATTTATAACACCCATAAGAGGAAGCAGATATTTTTATTTTTAATATTACCCAAGACATTTAGTACCCACAGATGGACCCATGGGTGGTTCTGTTCCTGGTCTCAGTTATCTGTAGCCAAAAATGAATACAGACTCTGCTCCTGCAGGTCAAAGATAGCTCAGGCAGAGAGGACGTAAAGGGGGGGGGGGGGGTGACACTGGTGTGTTTTTCCACTGCTGATCATCTGCTAATTTCAGATAATCTGAAGAGATTGAATCAAGGAAATGTATTAAGGATTATTTGTGCATCTGCTGCCTTATTATGTGACGTTTTCTAAATGTTGAACAAGACAAAATCTAAAACACATTTAACAGATGAAGATTAGTTTGCTATTAATGCCTCCAATTGGACTTTAGTGACAATTTGCTCACAACATAACTCCTGCAGACAAAGACAGCCCTGAGGATCCAAATGTGACTGCAGTACAGTGTAAACAAAGCTTTGGATCATGTGGGCTGGACTTGCTGCATGAGAACCCTCCTTATTGGCTGCTGCTGCCCGTCACTCACCGCTACATGGAAAACCTTTGGCAGCATAATTTTCCCCAAGGATAAAAAAATATACCCACACACGGGTAAGAAGTGGGAACACGTGATCCGAGTTACTGACCAAAACAAAAAGCCTACGTTACATTTAAACTAGCACATTCAGAGAAGGAAAAACTGTCACCGAAACGACCTATCAGACCGATTATTGTTACCATTTTTCATATATTCGTATTTAAAACTGATCGCTTTAGTATAAAAGTTGCTCCACCGACTATTTTTAACGCTGACACGATTAGCTTTGCTAACTGTACTTGTTAATTTCCGTTCCACAACAAAGTGACACTCGACATTACCGTCGAAGTTATAGACAGAGGAGGAACTAAAGCATTAACCCAAACAAACAACCCGTAAACTGTGACTGAATCTAACAACTTTTACCTTTTTCGAGCCTTCGGAACGGGACACGGACACAAACAACTCTTTATCGACGCCGTCCCGTTTCAGCTACTCAACTCGGTTGTTTAAATGTCCTGGATTTATGAGGACAAATGGGCTAAACCATCTCACACACGGGGTGTTTGACTGCCAAATAAGCAGCTACCTATCATGGGATAATATTTCATTACTTTCGAAATGGAAGGATTTAAACAAATAAACAAAATTAGTTTGTGAAACTTTATGTTAAATCGCAACCGACTATGAAACCTTCGTGGTTGAAATGGTTGAGTCCGCTGCCTCAAATCCACGCTCAGCTTGTTTACGGATGTGACCTCAGTGGTGGTGCAGGGCTTCTTTTTGCCGACAGGGGGCAGCATCACAGATTCCAGCACACATCGATGCGTTTGAACGTGGTGTAGAAGAAGAAAGTTCGTGATGGCGGTTGATTTGACTCCTCGGTTCAGAAGGTTAAACAGCCAAACGAGAAGTTTTCGTGAAAACACTCAGCATGGTAAGATTTTAAATAGATGTATTATTTAATATTTATGTTAACTGCTTGTTTTGATTTAGAATGACCCCTACAAACACCAACAGCTGTATATTTTCCTGCTGAAGTAAAGCTAATAAACACTGGCCCTATGACCTGTTTATAAACTTGCTCATCTATTTTGCAGTTAAGAAATGGCGTTTATTACAGACTAAAACTATGTCCACGTTCATATTTTGAACAACCTGATGACAATTAGAAATTGACTCTGATTAAAAAAACAAAGTCACTGTCCTAGTTTTTCACATTACACTGAAAATGAGCTAAGTTTGAGGAGTATCATAATCAGATTGTAGTTTTTTCAAATCTAAAATGTTTAAGCCTAAATTCCCATTAGTTTTTTTGTTTTATATTTGATTTTATTGGGTCTCTAACTTAAAAGATTAAAATACATTATAGGACATTTATTGTTTATGCATCAGATTTATCATTTGGGGATAATATGTAGTTATAAAATTAGATTATTTTAAACAATGTACTTCGCACTGTTCAGCACTTTGGTCAGCTCTCATGCTGTTTTAAAATGTGCTACATAAATAAAATTGGAATGGAATGGAATCAGATTATGAAAGCCCACTCAATCTAAATATTACCTATCACAATCACATTATCTGAGTGATTTTCCTCTGATTCTCTTATTATTTTTTTTATAGATTTCTCAAGGCCTTTTGGAGCCACCCAGCTGTGGCACAACATCATCAAGGCTCTGCAGTCTCAGGTGGAGGTGCGTCGCTGCAGGAGACACCTCCGTGTTCATGCTGAATGTTTCACAGGCTCAGATGCTGTGGATGCAGTTCTCAGTTATTTGATGCAGAATGTGGTGTTTTGCACAAGTGAAGTGTCTCGCCTTAAAGCGGCTCGACTCTGCCAGGCTTTGATGGAGGCCAAGGTGTTTGAATCGGTGGGCACGAAGCTGTTTCGCAGGGACAAGGAGGTGACCTTCGAGGATAGCAGTGGCAGCCTGTACCGCTTTTTGGACTATAAAGGAATGAGCATTCCTGCTATTAAAGAAGACAGCAGTGACACAGAAAACAGTGTGCCAGAAGAGCATGAGACAAAAAGGAAAAAGAGCTCAAGGTTAGATTAATATAATTTGTTGATTTATTCAAGAACATATCCTCACACATCTGATGTTTAAATTGATGTTGACATCTTGTGCTTTGATTGACTTTGATGTTTACGTTGTCAATTTAAATATTAAAATAGTAATCTGATATTTTTTGCCATTTACACACAAGAAAATAAAGATTAATCAAAAAATGCTCTTATTATGTCCGAAGGCTGAATGAAATGAGGACAATCTCCAATCCTCTTGCTGTCGGATCATCAGACAAGAGGGTTGAAAGGCTTCTGAAGACCATCAACCTGCAAACATCCTTCTCTCCAGCTCTGAACCCAGCACCCTCCAACTCTTACTTCTTGTCTAAAGCTGGTAAAACAAAATCTATCTGGATGTACGGTTTTGGTTCAATGGGAGACATATAAAAACTACACCACTTATGCTTTTCCCTTAGTGGTGGATGACGTTTGGAAGCAGCAGACGTTGTTGCAGCTGCTGCAGATAATAGAGCTGCCTGTGTTGGACTGTATACTCACCTCACCTGAAAGGGTTCAGCCTCAGTCCTGCAGAGCTCCCCTGACCAACCAGGACTTGATCATCTCTAACACGTGTCTGGAAAGAGAACTCCCTGATACACTCAACCTACTCCAGTCAGTTCTTTATCAAACACTCTGAAGATTGTTGAGTCATTGGTTGAAACTTATGTTATTAAAGTGCACAAACAACAGAAATTAACATCTTTTCTGTCCACGTATCACCCCTACAATAACAGTAACACAGTATTTTGTTCTGTCGTCATTTTTCATCCGCAGGTTTGATGCATGGCTGTCAGCAGCTGCTGACTGCTTGGAGCTGTTTCCAGACCAACTGATAATGGTTGCAGGGGAGCAGCTCAGCCAGAAAGGTAGCAATGCCTCATCAGAGAATGGGACTGCAGAGCATATGGGCAGCCAGAAGCGACTGCTCTTTGACATCATCGCCAAGTATTACAGTGGTCAGGAAAAAGCACCGCTGATAGCAGGGCGCTATCTGGATGCGCATGTTGCTATTCTGAATTTACTTGGTGAGAGTTTTAGTCTTGCATATTTAGAAGAAAAGAGTAAATATCTAAGAAATGCTTGATATCCTGTTCATTTCCAGATGAAGGGAAAACACGGGATGCCATCAAAGCATCTCAGCTGTGTTTGCGGCTGCTGGAGACGAGTGCAAGAGACGAACTACGGAGACTTCTGTCATTCATGGCCACAGCAGCTCAGTCAGATTCCTGCCGAGTGCAGAAGCAGGTAGCAAAAACACATCGCTCAATCCACAATGATTTCAGCATTTTTCATAATTGTGTAAAGCTGTATACATTTATGTGATTATTTAGTAGGACTGAATCCCATGTTGATGTGATAACCATGGTTCTGGTGTTTTTGGTTTTCTTTCAGACTGATAATCGGACCTTGGTTTGTCGCACTTTTCAGAGAGCTCTTTTTCAGAGTCATGAACTGACGAGATCACAGAGTGAAACACTCGTACTCTTTCTGATGGATAATCACTCTGAGCTCTTCAAGGTACACCACTGCCATAAGGATTTAGAAACCACACTTTAGATCTACAGAAATCTGATGATCTGTTTTTAAAAAGTGATTAACTGATTTACTGATGTCATGTTAACAGACTCCTACAACTCTTGTTGAAGCTGTCAGAAGAACACTGCGGACTCTGCAGCAAGGCAGAGACCCAGACTTGATTGCTAGTAAGTTCAAAGTAATTTAATCCAGTAAAATAACAGTTTGTGTCAAATATCACTTCAGATGTGTTCTGGAGCAATGTTGCTCAAGACTCATAAAATGCTATAAAGCGATGACTCGTTCTAAAATTCTCTTCCTTCTTTGTTGCAGCTTTCACTTTCTGCCAGCAGGTGACGCCACAGGAATATGAAGACCAGCGTGAGGCCACCACTTTGGAGAGCCTCAGGCAGCTCCTCCGTGATATTTCATCAAACAAAAGCATGCCTGTCAAGGAGAGGAGGAAGCTTCTCAAAGAGTTTGAAAAACATCATCCTGTTGTGTTCCTGCAGCATTTTTCCAGCACTTTCTGATGGTGGTAATGGAATAAAATCATTGATTCACTTCTAATTCAGTATGCAGCTCCTGCGGTAGGGGGTTAGTTCTTATCGGTGATGATCACACATCTGATGTTTGTGTGTAGAATAGGAATGACAAGCTTTAAGATGAACAAGGATGAATATTCTCTCCCAAATCATGTTTGTTGTAATTTGATTTTACGAGGGTGTCAGCTCTGCGTCGTTTTACAAATGACTTCAATCATATGAGAGTTTTGTGTTTTTTGTAAATTTGTGCGAAAGCCACATTTTAGGACAGCAGCTTTAGATGCCATTTAGAAATTGACAGATTTTAAATTAAAGGCATCAATTGAGCTAAAAATTCTATATAATCCAATGTTAGAACAATATTTTCCTTAAATGTTCCCATTTCCTGTAACATTTAGTTTTGTTTAGATGGAAAAAAATCTAGATTTTTTATTATTAATTACTGAATGTTACAGTGATTGTTGAATTTTACATTTACTATTTTTTTCTATTGTAAGATATAATTCATTTCAAAAGGGACTACTTAAAATAGCCATTTTGTTTACGCAATTATTTAATATTTAGAGAACAAATGAATAATTTTATTTGACTCAAGTGCTTTATTTGGATAAACGTTTTGCAAATGTTTTTCTTTAGTCTGATTAGCTCTTATCGTAGTTCACATTGAGTCTGTGCACTTAGAGCATTAATACTTCTGCATGTTAAATGAGGAAAACTTGTGTGAAGCAAATCTTGTTTTTGTAGCATTTTGAGGGAAAAATAGTAGCCTAGAATCTAGACTCATTTGCTGAAGCAAAAATAATTTTGCCTTTCATAGGATGGGAAAATACAGGAACAAAGTAAAACACTAACGTCAGTGAAGTTTGTTGCATGAACTAATTTTGTAATAAAGATTTTCATTTAGAATTTATATAAAATGAATTACATGTAGTGTTAGTTTGATCTAGCTCAGGGCAAATGTAAGTTTTTATATGCTGTATTTTCAGTGTTCGTGCCAGGAAATCAGTTACTTTAATTTAAACGAGAAGACTTGAAATATGGACTTTGACTTGATTGGAAAGGTAATAAGTGTTGGTGGCTTATTGTTATTGTAGGCTACTAATTGTTTAATTGCTTTGAACATGTAATTTAATGCCAGTTTTTATTTTCCATCTTGTGTTGTTAACAAACACTAAAATCGGGTTAGAATGCACTTTAATGTTGACAAATGTAATAATACACATAATAAAAATCCTTTAAAAAATATTTTTGATGCTAGTTTCTCATCAAATGCACACAAAAAAATGAAAATATTACCTTCATCTATTTTTATTTGAGTTGGCGTCATGAATTCAGCTTTTTGTTAAATGATTCAGGTAAAGCTCAAGAATTTTAATAATCTGATAATATCACATAAATCATTGATAAATGATTTAAAGAAAAAGCGAAAATATGACGTAGAGGCACCTGACTACGTGGAAAAAAAACCCGGAAGTGGTGTTTGGTTTTTATTAGCATGCTAAGCTAACTCATTTCGTCTGCTACTGGAAAACATGGGGGCTGTGTTTCACAGCTATCAATGACAACGTTGCTACCTGCGGTGAATCTGTAGCAAGGCTGTGAAACTAAAAGTTGTTTTTGTATTTAAGGTAAGCAGCAGAAGGGATTTGGGCTTCTGGGTTAAATCAGTCGGTGTTTGAGTAAAACGCAGCTGTTTGTTTGCGCATCGCTGGCTAGTTAGCTTGAGTAGTTGGTTATCTTTAGTTAAAAAACGACTTTGTATTCTTTAACAGTGGTGTCAGCTACACGACTCCATCACGGGTTAAATGAGGTTTTAAACGGATTGATGTGTGATGATAATGTCAACGTTGGGCCAGAACTGACCGGACAAAACAGTTCTTGGCTAACAAGACATTTCACAATCAGACCTGCTAGTTTAGTGATCGAAAAAACAACATTTGGTCATCAGCCTAACGTAAAGAAGTAATTTGATCCTCTAGCAGAAAATCAAGTTTATTCGTTTCTGCTTTTGGATCTGCCATGTTGTAAAGCGGCTTTACAGGTGGTTAAACTAAAGTAAACATTCAAAACTAATGTATTTAGTTTACATTTGATTTATCCACCAGGAGATCATGTGGAGCCGAGCTAATTGTGAGTTATAGTCAAGTTAACGTGCTGATATTTAAAATGAGAACATGTGTGTGGGGAAGTTGTTGCTTTTGGCCTTTTGGTCCATGTTTCCACCTGTTTCCAAACTGAAAATGTGCAGCTGAGATGCTGATGGTTCAGTTCATCCAGCTGATCTGTTCATGCCACCAGTCTGATGTGCATTAAATGTTGGATGATTTGTATTTTATTTACAAAAATGCATAGTTTCATAATGACTCTCAATGTTTTTCATAAAGCAAAGTGAGGCTTTCTCTAAGCCAGGCGTCAGAAACTATAGCTGGAACTGTACACAAACACACAAGCGAGCGCACGCACACTTGTGTGGATCTCCATTGACTTCCATTCATTTTAGTGACTCCACTATGCCTTACCCATACCCTATCCAATGTTTTATTCCTAACAACCTAAACTAATCTAAACTAAAAGTTAATTCACACCATACCTCTAAAACCAAGTATTAGGGTGCTTTGCGTTGTGTGAATCGGCAAAATGGAAATGTCCACGTTACAGGTTAAAAGTCAAAATTTGTCCACTTAAACATATAAAGACAAGTGTACACACACACACGCACACACAGAGCGGCTGTGATTGTTGCAGTAACAGCTCGGATGGTGTTTTTAGGAGAATCCTGTTGCACTGCTGATGATTTTGCTCTGAGTCATGTTATATTTTTAGGGACAAATTCAGCTATTTTATTTTCCACAGCCAGCACAAGCAAGACACTGGTGGGCTCTTTGAAGTGCTAATTTTCCTGCAGGTACCAGAGATTGCATATCTAACGGATAGTGGAGGGCTTCTTCGACCAGTTGCTAACACTATTGAGTTTCCATGTTTGAGTGACTGTTGATCACCTCTGCACTTTGTGTAAAATCCTTTCTTTTTTTCCCTGCCTGGATGCACATTTGTATGTCTGTCCTTTAAGCTGTTTCTTTTTTGCAACTCAATTTTCTATTTTTATTCGTTATTCTAATTGCTGAAGGTTACAATAATAGCCTACTGCCTTTGTGTATTTACCTGTATTATGAATGAATGAATGAATGAATGAATGAATGAATGAATGAATGAATGAATGAATGAATGAATGAATAGTTTATTGAACAAGTGAACTAAAAAAAAAAACAAATAAATAGCACAAACATAAAAAGTATATATATATATATACACACATACATACCTAAAACAAAACTAATCAGAGAAACAAAAGAACGGAAATAACAATGGCTATTTAATACTTGTTCAAGGGGAGTGGGATGAAGCTCTCGCTTGTAGAGTTCCCCTCCCTTACCTAATTTAACCTATAAATGAATCGAAATGTTTTCTTTATATTATATAACTTTACATACATACTGTCGCATAGACATGCTCAGATGGGACAGTAGTCCCCTGGGTCTGCCAATGATCTAAAAGACAGTTTGTACAATTCAGTCTCTTCCTTCATATAATTTACAAACATCTTTTTTTTATAACATGATTTAAACTTAGTCAGTGTTTGACATTGCTTGAGGTCTTTACCTAATTTATTCCACAGTTTCACACCACAAACAGAAATACAAAATGTTTTCAATGTTGTTCTCGCATATGAATGCTGGAAGGTTAGCTTGTCTCTGTAATTATATAGGTTGTCCTTTTTAATAAATAGTTTTAATAACTTATCAGGCAATAAATTATTGTGTACTTTGTACATGAATACTGCTGTTTTTAGGTCTATTACATCACTAAATTTTAATATTTGAGAATGAATAAACAATGGGTTTGTATGTTCTCTATACCCTGTATTATGTATGATCCTCACAGCCCTTTTTTGCAATGTCGACAGAGGTAAGAGTGAACTTTTGTATGTGTTGCCCCAAATCTCTACACAGTAAGTCAAATAAGGATAAATTAATGAGCAGTATAGGACATAAAGTGATTGACCATCCAAGAATGGCCTGGCTTTATTCAAAATAGAGATGCTTCTTGATACCTTAGAATGTATATATTTAATGTGTGGTTTCCAGCTTAGTTTGTTGTCNCTTTTTACATCTTCGTATTATAGTGGTGAGTTTGTTTTTGTATTTTTTGTATTTGGTTTCTGCTTCTACAGTTTTCTGTTTTATAAAAGTCTTATACAAAGTATTTTTCTTTTTACAGGCGTTTTTTAACCCATTTGTCATCCATGGTTGATTACTCCTTTTAGATTTTCTACTAACCTCTACTATAGGGCAGTTTTTATCATATAGTGACATAAAAACATTTACAAAGACCTCATATGCTTTATCAACTTCAGATTGTTTATATACATCCTCCCAGGTCTGACAAGTCAAGTCTTCCTTCAAGGCATTTATCCTATCTTCTGATTGTATGCGTCTATACTTTTTGTTGTCTAATGAATAATTGTTCCTATAATTACAATCATAGATTACAAAAATTGGTAAGTGATCACTGATGTCATTGACTAATAAGCCACCTACAATGTTATTTTCTATATCATTGGTAAGTATGTTGTCAATTAATGTTGCACAGTGAGATGTTATTCTAGATGGTTTAGTTATTGTTGGATACAGACTTAAACTATACACAATGTTGATGAATTCATCAGTTTGCTTGAGCTTATTAGGATTGAGAAGATCAATGTTATAATCACCACAAATGAAAATTGTCTTTTGAACAGATGAATACATTCCCTCAATCCAGTCATTGAACACTTGCATGTCAGAACCAGGTGTTCTATAAATACAACTGACAATAATATTTTTCATATTAATCTTTGATATTTCTATTGATATACATTCTAATAAATTGTCGATTGAAACAGACATATCTTGTACCACTTTATAATTTAAGTTTTTGTCAACATACAAGGCCACACCTCCTCCATTCTTATTTTGTCTGTTAATATAATTGGCTTCATAGCCATCCAGTTCAAAACTCACATTACAGTTATTCTTTTTCCAAGTTTCTGATATTGCAATTATATTAAAGGAAAATGTTAAATTATTCAGATATTCTTTAATACTGTTGAAATTTGCAGAAAGGCTCCTACTGTTAAAGTGAATTATTGACAGTTCATTCCCAATGTTAAAAGTTTGTTGAAACTGTTCATCTGAGTAATACTTGCAACTGCGAGACATCCTCAAGAGGAAATTATTATCAGGATCCAAGTCATTTTCCATATCCATATGGTTATAGTCAGTATACTGAAACATATTTAGTTCTGTGTGTTGGTTGTCTGTAGTGAGACCATCCAGGTTAAACATATGTGAGTCAGATGATCTTGAATGAGTCATGAAGTTTGTATATCTTCCTGTGCGTGTGTCACCATACCTCCATTGTCCAGTTTAATACTTGTCCAGCTCCTCCAAGTTCTTGATAAGCACCACCTTTGCTTGTTCAGGCGTTCCATTAAGTTTGACAAATATTTTACCATTCGAGGTCCAGGTCTGTTGAATTTTTCCTTGTTTCCTTAGGTAACGTGCCTTCTTTGCAATATCTGCGTTTTGTTTGGTCAGATGCTCGTTCATGTAAACATTAGTTCCTTTCAGCTTTCTTCCTTGTTTAATGAGGGCCATTTTGTGTTTTCTATTAGCAAATCTTATAATCACAGCTTGTTTGTCTTGGTTATTTTGTCCTATTCTCTAAGTGTGTGTGCTGCCTTAACGAGTGAATTTCCTTACTGTGGGATTATTAAAGCCTATTTTATTCTATTCAGCTGCTGGATCAAGCCTGACAATGGAGTCGATGTTGAACAAGTTAAAAAGCACCGTCACTAAAGTGACGGCAGATGTCACCAGCGCTGTTATGGGGAACCCGGTGACGAGGGAGTTCGAGGTTGGGCGCCATATTGCAAGTGGCGGTCCCGGGCTGTGCTGGAGGATTTATAACGGCACCAAGAAGTCCACCAAACAGGTGTGTGTTTATTACACTGCCTTCTTGTTGGACGAATCTGTGATCGACTTGAATTATGAATGATTTAGTGTGCTGTCTAAAAGCATCATAGGACGTTGTACAGCTCTAGATGTGGATGTTGCTCATGTCTGTAACCCTCTAGGAAGTGGCGGTGTTTGTGTTTGACAAGAAGATGATTGACAAATATCAGAAATTTGATAAGGACCAAATCGTCGATTCGCTGAAAAAAGGAGTGCAACAGCTGACCCGACTGCGTCATCCTCGTCTCTTGACTGTGCAGCATCCCCTGGAGGAGTCACGGTGATTACCTCTCATGCATTCAGTTTCTTATTTTCTTTTATCAAGGACAAACTACATGAGTCACAGCTCAGAGATGGGATTTGCATTTTGGGGTGAATGTGTTGCATAACAAATCAATTTTCCTTCCTGTTTATGTGAGCATGACCTTGAAACGGATACATTTAAACTTTTTTTTATTTAAAATTCATTTTTGTCCAGACAGATATTCAAATAGTCTTTAGTCCGTTTCAACCTTTGGTATAGTGTATGTTTATTTATTTGGTTGGCGTTTTTATCCAAAAAGAGACTAATAAATGAGTCTGTACTGTTGCCTCCAGCGAAACATTATTTTTAAATGATACTAATGTCTTTTTTATTTTTATCCCTCAGAGACTGCTTAGCATTCTGCACAGAGCCCGTGTTCGCCAGTTTATCTAATGTGTTGGGTCAGTGGGACAACCTGCCCAGCCCTGTGCCCAACGACATCAAAGAGTACAAACTCTACGATGTGGAAACAAAATACGGCTTACTACAGGTGTGACACACACACACACACACACACGCACGCACGCACGCACGCACACACACACACACGCACAGGATTAATTGGGACTGAGTTGCAGGAAATGGTTCTTCAACCAATAATCTGAAAAATGAAATGATTGGTAAATGGTTGATGGTATTTGTATAGCACCTTCTTAGAGTTCTACAACCCCCCAAGGTGCTTCACAACACAATCAGTCATCCACACATTCACATGCTGGTGATGATGAGCTACAATGTAACCACAGCTGCCCTGGGGCACACTGACGGTAGCAAGACAGGCGCCACCGGTCCCTCTGACCACCACCAGCAGGCAAGGCGGGTTAAGCGTCTTGCCGAAGGACACAACAGCAGCATTCTCTGGCGGGAGCCAGGATCGAACCTACAACCTTCTGATTACTGGACAACCTGCTCACCACCTGAGTAGGGCTGGACGATATAGAAAAAAAGCTTATTGATAAAAAATAAATCATATTAATGAAAACTATATTAAAAATGTAGAAAATATGCAACCCTGGCCATTTTATGTCATGATAAAACAAGTTGGTTTTATTACCAGACTTGTTTTTTATCGATTCTCTGCAAATTTTGCAAACCGCTGTTGTTTTTTTTTATCAGACTTGACAAAATCAAAATATTGCCACACTGGTGAACTACTGTAACCTTTTTCGGGACAGTTTCCTCCACCTCTCCTTGCTGCAACATCTTGTTTAAGTCACATTTTGCTCTGTTTAGGTCTGAGAAGGGAGGGCTGGGTCTGTGTTTTTGATTGGCCGGGAGTAAGTAATGACTCTAGTATGAAGCTACCTGATTAAAGGTTATAATGGAAAAAGAAAGGAAACTTTTTATTGATCCATTTTTTTCTGTTGCACCACACGTCTCTCGATCGATATATATCGTTATTGAATTATTGTCCTACCCTACTGCTGAGCTACTGCTGCCCAATTCATAATTTACAGTCCTCAGAAAAAAGACATCAGCTTCAGTCTGATGAATCAAATGGATCTTTAGCTTTAATGCCACATCCTTTAAGTTTGAGCTACTTGTTTTTGTATTTGAGGACCCAGTCGTGTTTAGCAGCTTTTAGAATCCTGCATTCTAATCCCGTAGATTCTGTTGCATTCGTGTCATGTTTCTTAAAGCCAGTTAAACCTGATCAATTCAAGCCTCGCCTGCTTTTATTATGCAGTTTTCCAACAGGCTGGAATGTCAGCTCAGTTTCTTCCCTTTTACCTTCTTTTTGTTTGTTTATTAAAACTTAAGAGTCCATTGTTTTTCTCCCGTTTCTCCTTTAGTGCAGGAACATCACATCCCGCCCAAACTCCACTTTATATCTGGTCTGAGATTTTCTCAACATTTCTCTTTTTTTCTGTCTGTCTCCTCAGATCTCGGAGGGTTTGTCTTTTCTCCACAGCGGGGTAAAAATGGTCCACGGCAACCTGTGTCCAGAAAATATCATCCTCAACAAGAGTGGAGCCTGGAAAATAATGGGCTTTGACTTCAGCATCTCCTCCACCAACCCTTCAGATGCTGAGGTATCAGCGTGGCTTTTGATCACGAATCAAAGCGTAATCGAACTACGGCTGCATCCTTGGAAGGGTCCGGCTTTCCTGGTCATTCGGAAGTGAGCGGTGGTGAAATAGGACGGTCTAGCCATCATTTATTCCCACCCTCATGTATGTCCTGTCGCCTAGCAACCATGACGCCGATAAAAGCCTAATAACCCAGCAGCTTTAATTTTTGTTCTGCCAGATTTCAATCTTCTTTCATTTAAAACTGTATTATTTCAAATTTGGGAAAATGACATATTTGTGGGTCGCTTAGATGAGCCTCTGAATTTGAACTGCCTTCGTCACGTCGCTGTGACGTAATCGGCCTTCAAGTGCGACCTTCGAAGGATGCAGCCCTTAAAGGTGGACACAGGCTACGCCTGAGTCTTGAACTTCCTGTTTTCTCTTGTGTCTGTAGCCTAAGTACTCCTGTAAGGAGTGGGAGCCCAACCTTCCTCCCCTGTGCCTCCCTAACCCCGAGTACCTGGCTCCTGAGTACATCCTGTCTGTCAGCTGCGACTCTGCCTCTGACATGTACTCCCTCGGTGTGGTCATGCACGCCGTGTTCAACGAAGGCAAGCCCGTGTTCCAAGTCAACAAGCACGACATCTTTAAGAGTTTCAGCAGGCAGCTGGACCAGGTGAGCACAAGTCCAAGCTGTAAAATCTTCCAATTCTAATTAAAAACAAAATGTTTTCTGTGTGGAACATCTGGATTATAGTGCTTCAGTACAGTGTCTTGTTTTTCTGTTCTGTTATTTAGATCATAAGCATTTTAACCTCCTCTTGTGCCTCTTTTATTTAAATTGTGTAGCTGAGCAGCATGAACCCAGCCCTGCTGAACAAAATCCCAGAGGAGGTGCGGGAGCACGTCAAGATGCTGCTCAGCGTCACTCCAAACGTCCGTCCCGACGCCGACCAGATGACCAAGGTCCTCCCTGTTATTACTCATGTGAAGACGTAATAAAATCTCATCTAGTGTGTGTTTTTTATGAATGACATGTTTTTGTTTCGGGTTTAGATTCCCTTTTTTGACGACGTCGGTGCCGTGACCCTCCAGTACTTCGACGCCCTCTTCCAAAAAGACAACCTCCAGAAGTCCCAGTTCTACAAGGGTCTCCCCAAAGTTCTGCCCAAGCTACCAAAGGTAAAAAGACACGTTTCAGATAAACAGAAACGTCTTTTTTTGTGTTGCCCTAAACTCATCCTGTCGTTTCCTCACAGAGGGTTGTGGTTTATCGCATCCTGCCAGCGTTGACCTCTGAGTTTATCAACCCAGACATGGTCCCCTTCGTGCTTCCCAACGTTCTGCTGATTGCAGAGGAGTGCACCAAGGAGGAGTACATCCGCCTCATCCTGCCTGACCTAGCGCCTGTGTTCAAACAGCAGGAGCCCATCCAGGTAGACATGGTGCAGAGCCGTGTCTGTGCACATGCCTGATAACGACTAAAAATGTAAACTTTTGGAATGGTGCATGTTAGCCCTGATGGTAGAAGTCTTGTGATTTGATGATAACCTGACTCAACAGCATGCTGGTTTTGGATTCACTCCTAAGTGTTTTCCTGTTTTGTTTTTCCCACGCCTCTTCAGGCTAGTAACATGGTGAGTGGCCTCTGCAGTGACACATCCCGTCACACCAGCTAGCGTTGTGTTGTGTTGTCATGGCACTAACATCTGCACTAACCTCACTGAAACCATCCCCATCTCACTTTGACCCCCCCCCGTTAAACAGCCATGTTTTTGCTGCTCTGTTTATTTCCTGACTCTGTTTATGTGACGTGTAGATCCTGCTGATATTCCTGCAAAAGATGGACCTGCTGCTGACAAAGACGCCTCCAGAGGACATCAAGAACAGTGTCCTCCCTATGGTCTACAGAGCTCTTGAGGCTCCTTCGGTTCAGATCCAGGTACAAAGAAAATTCTCTGCACATAGAAAAATGCATTTGAGTAAGAAAACCTGCAGAAAACTTGAGTTTAGTTGAATCCAGGTACTATAAGAGTAATAGCATTTATTATTGTGTATGAAAAAGCTGCAGCATCATGTTTTTACCTCGGGGGAACTCGTAGTTCTTGGAGACCTGATCCTAAATCTGTCTCGTTTCTTTCACGTGTTGCCTCTGGGGGAACAGGAGCTGTGTTTGAACATCATCCCAACTTTTGCCAACCTGATCGACTACCCGGCCATGAAGAATTCCCTCATCCCCCGCATCAAATCGGCCTGCTTACAAACTTCCTCGCTGGCTGTGAGTTTCTCTTCCAATAAAAACTCTCTCACCTTTGAGCAGTTCTCCCTTTTTTGTCCTTTTTCACATTTCCTGATTGTTAACTTCTAACTAAAAATCTCATGAATGTCTTTCCGCAGGTTCGAGTGAATTCTCTGGTTTGTCTGGGAAAGATTTTGGAATATCTAGATAAGTGGTTCGTCATCGATGAGATCCTGCCGTTCCTGCAGCAGATCCCCTCTAGAGAACCCGCGGTACTGATGGGCGTCTTAGGTACACAAATCAGCCACATTCCTCCTGCTAATCTGTCCTTCATGCAGATGCATTCAAAAAACACTTTAAAATTGTTTCTTTTTGTTCGTTTCAGGAATCTATAAATGCACGTTTAGCCACAAGAAGCTTGGAATCCCTAAAGAGCATCTTGCCACTAAGAGCTTACCCCACCTGGTGTCTCTCAGCATAGACAACAACCTGAACCTTAATCAGGTACATTTCCCTTTTATAAAATATGTAAATGATGTCATTTCTGGTGTTTTTGGTTCCTTTTACTGTAACTTCCTCTTCTGTCTTTCAGTTTAACTCTTTCATGGTGGTTATCAGAGAAATGCTGAGTCGCATGGAGGCCGAACACAAGACCAAGCTGGAGCAGCTGCATGTGATGCAGGAGCAGCAGAGGTTTCATCAGCTGTCATTAAACATTTAGCGATCACTCGCATGAGCGTGTTGGGACTAAAGTTTTGGTTTTTTAACAGGAGTCTGAACATCTCTAATCCAGGGAGCCAGTCAGAAGACACGAAGAGTCCACCCAGCTCTGGAAACCAGGTGAGAAGTTAATGAAAAGCCTCACATGAGCATAGATGAAACATTTCTATCATTATTGGTGATTTTCTGCGTTTGTTGCGGTCAGATTGACGACATCTTTGGCAGCACGGGTGTTAACGGGAAGGAAAACGGATCCTCAGCTCCGACCTCGCAGCCTAACAGAGTATGTTCATCACATCACACTTATGTCATCTAGCACGCAGCGCGGCTGCTTCACCGTCTCTCTGCTTTAACGCGACTCCTAGATGTCTCTGACTCTGGAGGAGAAACAGAGGTTGGCTAAAGAGCAGGAGCAGGCAGCCAAACTGAGGAGCCAGCAGCCGTTGGCGCCGCAGAGCATCAAACCGGCAGCCAGCACCAGCTCACAGGTAAGGCCTGGCGATCTCACACACACATCACACACACACGCTCCTAATCCACGGTCACGCATCTTGAGCTTCTCATGTTGCAGACGAAGGACCTGACCAGCAGTCTGATGAACAACATGACGTCTATGTCTCTGGCCGGCTCCCCTCGGCCGCCTCCAGTTCAGGGCTCCACCATGTCTGCCTTCCCCTCCTCCAGCCCCATGGTTGGCTCCATGGGTGCCCCAGTTTCCAATGGTTTCAACCCAGCTATGGGCTTCCAGACAGCAAGCATGGGAATGGGAATGGGCCCATCAGGTCCCGGTTTCTACGGCGGCATGGCCTCCACCACCAGCACCCCAAACTTTGGAGCCCTAACTCAGGGACCAGCGGGACAGAGCGGTAAACCTCCTGACATGTCAGCCTTGGACAGTCTGTTCACGCCCAACAAGCCCAAAGTCTCGCTCAACCAAATGGGTCCAATAGCGCCACCTGGAGCCAACACGGCCTGGCTCAGTCAGTTCGGCTCAGCCCAGAACGCTCAGACTCCGATGCAGGGTGCGTCTGTGGGCATGGGGGGGATGTCCGGTGGCTTTGGGATGCAAGCAAACCCGTTTTTCAGCCCACAGAACTTTTCTCAGCCGGCTGCTCCGAACATGAACCCGACTGGCATCAAACAGAGCGCTTCTGTCAACAATGACCTGAAGGACCTCTTTGGTTGAAGAGTGACATGAAAAAAGGATGCCGGGTTAACGAGACGCTGAATGATTGTGGAGAACTTTCAGGGGTTAGATTGTTTGTATTTTTTAGGTCACTTGGATTTAAAACCTGACTTGTTTTCACATTCTGCTGGAAAATGAACCAGATTTCCATTTCTACCGGACCAGAGGGGCGAGCTGTCGGGATGGGAACCACAGGGTTTGCTACAGTTTTATACTTCAAAATGTGTGGGGTCGAGGTTTCATTAGGATCATTTAAAGGAAAAAAGGTGTTCCTCTTATATTAAATAGCAGATTTCTGTGCTTTTACTGCTTTTCCCAGAATATTTTAGTATTTTTGCTGCATGTCTAAAGCGATCAGATGTTTGGCTGCAGAACAAAGACGTCATCCCGGGATGTCTGAGTCCAGCGGGAAGCTGCAGCCGCTGATCTGGAACCAAACCAAACACAAGCATAGAGAATCAACAGACCAGCAAAAGATGCAGCCATCGCCATGGTAACCCTTCCTCTGCAGCATCACGAATCCAATATTTGTCAACAAGCTCCACCTTTTTGCTTCATTTCTTTTGATAATTTAACGCAAACAAAAAAATCTGACTTCATCAGCATATCGCCTGCTTGACTAGACGTTTACTTTGAACATGTGTGTTTTTTCTGATTTATTTTGTGATTGTGCCTTAGAATGGCACACAAACGTTCATCCTTTCCCCTCGAGCTGAGCTCGAGGCAGTCAAGTTACCTCACCTACAAAAATATCATTCAACTAAAAACAACAACTCTGATTATTTGTTGTTTCTAGCGACCAATCACATTTTATTTCCACATCATCTTGACGACTCGCCGTATGGAAGAGACACAAAGTCGTCACTCGATCGTTTTCTGAAACAGAAGCTTATATATTTGTATTCCAGCTGCGTGATGAGCTGTGCTGGGGGTGTATGAAGTGTAAATATACAGTTATTTAAAGGTGATTAGCTTGCTGAGGGTCTTGTGAATCTGGTAAAGAGGCCTTAGATGAGTCGAGTGCAATAATCCTTTTTTGTTGTTGACGCGTTTCGTTTACTTCAGTAACTTTAGATTTCCTTAACAGCCGAGCGTTAACGTGCACTCATTTGAAGTTTCACATTTTAGAAAAGAGTCGTCTCGGGGTTTTAAATGCTCTGATTTATTCTGATGATTGCTGTTGGTGTCTTTTATTTAATCACGTCAAATAAATTCCACCAAAACAAAAACCACCAGACACACACGGTGTCACACACTCGTCCATTCTGCCAGGCTTCGCTGTGGGGGTGAGTGTGTGGGTGTGTGAGTGGATGGACGGATGTTTTTTGCACCAGTTTTGATTCTTCCTCTCTGGTGGGACATCGTAGCAGGTCTGCTAGAGTTCACTCTTTCTACTAAATGATTAGTTACTGTCCTTCCTGTGGAGTGTGAGCTTTGTTTGTGTAGAGGTGCCGGTGTCTGATGGTTTAATGAAGATCTGTAAATATAAAAAAATACACACTCTAATATTCTTAACTGTGTGCATTCTTGTGTTTTCATTCAAAAATGGAACGAAAAAATTCACAAACCGAGTCACAAGTAAAGTAAAAGTTTACTTTTATTTAAAGGCACCACAATAAAAGTTAAATAGTGAAAAGAAGTGCATTATTTAAATAGGTGTGGTTCACTGAAAACCATTTTTTTAATGATTATTTCTGATTATCATCAGCCACTTTGAGTTTTTAACGCAGGCTGAACATGAAAACAGTCTCCTCCACCTACCTCCTGCATTAGCTTCTGATAGAAAATAGACTCTAGGTGAAACTCTAGGATTAGAAAATCCTGACAGATCTACGTCACACTGTCACTTAACATTCATGGACTCACCCATTTTGACTCACCACGGGGAAGGCTGTTGTTGGTTTAGCGTCCAGGAAACAGCAGAGAACGTCTGGGCTAGTAGAAGCTAACCGTTAGCATTAGCAACTCCACCACACAGCAGAACTCCTCCAGGCTTGTGTTATTTGTGGAGATAAAACATCAACGTTGCAGAGCAAACAGAGTCAGTGGTAGATTTGCGTCGCTGTTATCCAATCCGAGGCGAGATATCCAAATATCAGGAATTGAGACTCCAAATCCTGCCGTCTGCTGCCACTCTGTGGCCGAAACCCAATACTCGCACTGCGCCCTTTTGTGAAGTGCACTTGGGTGTGCAGTAAGGCTTTGAGTGCGTAGTACACAAGTGTGCCGATTGGGACAGGGAACATTGCGTCATCGACCGTGATGCATGCTGGGATGCCGGTCTCTGTGTTATTTTTAAAAAAAACTTTATTAACAACTTTCAAACAAACAAAATACAAATTCATTGCTGTCCACATTAAATCTTAGTCTAAAATATTCAAATCATGAATAAATATTAATCGTCTTAAAATTAATTTCTTTCATTTGAAATTTCATGTTTTCAGAAAAGGCACTTGAGTCATTGCTCCGCCTCTTCTTAAACTTCCCCCGCAGCAATGGATTGTGGGTAATACCCTCGCCCGAAGTTCGCATTGATGCGGACTTGGGCCCTATTTCAATACTCACACTACGCCCTACACCCTTCTGTGAAGTGCACTTAGAGGAAGTGCGCAGTAAGGCTTCGAGTGCATAGTACACAAGTGTGCAAATAATTGCCGAATTGGGACAGTGAGCATTACGTCATTGATCGTGACGCATGCTGGGATGCTGGTCGCTGTTTGTGCTTTTTAAAAAATCTTTATTAACGGCTTTCAAATAAACAAACAATTATTTGATTAAATTTAAATTAATTGCTGTCCACATTTATATCTTCGTCTAAAACATTCAGAGCATGAATAAATAATCGTTTTAAAATAACTTCTTTCATTTGAAACTACATGTTTTCAGAAAAGGCACTTGACCCATTGCTCCACCTTCTCAAAATTCCCACGCAGCAATGGATTGTGGGTAATACCCTTCACCCAAGTCTGCAGCGATGCGGACTTGGGTGAAGTGCGGATCAAGGGTGCAAAAGGGGCGTGATCAACTTCCACATTTGAGAATCGTGACACCCTACGCACTCGCACCCCTGGCCGGGAACGCGCATTTGAAGAGCGCAGGGTTGCAAGTGCGAGTATTGGAATTGGGCCTTGGACGAAGTGCGGATTAAGGGTGCAAAAGGGGCGTGGTCAACTTCCACATTTGAAAATCGGGAACACCCTACACAATCGCACCCCTGGCCTGGAACGTGCAATTGAAGGGTGCTAGGGTGGAAGTGTGAGTATTGGGGTTGGACCTGTGCAGCAGCAGACTTGTCGGTGCTGATCCAAGAAATTCTGAGCTTTGTTGCCTTGAGTACGGCTTGCAAGGCCTCTGCAAATGTATTGATTAAATGAGTGAACCACACCTTTAAAGAAGCATTTCAGCACAAAAATAATCAGTTTTTATATTATTTAGATTTTTTCATTAACAAAATCTTTAAAGCAGCCTCATGGTTTGTAATCCAACCTCCTGTAGAGAAACGTTTAGTCCTGTTGTGCTTCTAAACAGAAGTTAAGTGTCTACTTTGTTCTTTTCTACTTTTAACCCTTTTAAAGGTTATTTTGAGTCTATTTGTCAACAGTCATCAACTTTCTTTGTGAGGTTTTTTGAGGTCTTATGAACCAAAAACATTTAAAGTGTCCTTTTTAGTGCTTTGATTAGTAAATTAATCACATTAAATATTCAGTAATCCATCCATTGCGTTAAATAAAACAAAAAGATGCAGAGGTCGCCTCTAAACTAACGATAAAATGCATTAAACAGGAATAGAAAAACAGTCTTTTAAAACCTTTAAATAGAAAAAAAGGCATCTTGTGAGGAATAGAAGAATCCGAGAGGCAGCGATGGACCGATGAACCCAAATCACTGGACGAGTCGTCTCACTGACCTGGTGGTGTTTGTGGACAGGTTCCTCTGAGTCATGGCTGCAGAAAGACACATTCACCGTGAGCCTGGACATTAAAAGTCTGATGTGTGGACATAAAGACAAGCTCATCCGTGCCCTACAGATTCGACCTGAGAAGTTGAGCTCATAGCTGAAACCCTTGGTGGTAAACTTCATGGAGCCTGATGGGTTCTGCTGGTACTGGAGCTCTATGTCTGGACTGGAAACGCTGCACTGACGGTAACCCTGCACGACACGGGGCAGCGTCAGAGGGGAACGTTATCCTGTCACAGTTTGATTCTTTTAGACACACAAAAAGAACCCAGTGTCTTACTTTAGAATATTCTTTCCACATCCTGTCGATATCCTGGAACTGCCATCGAGAGCCTGAGCTAAAGAGGATTTAAAGATTTTACAGCCAAATGAACAAATATTAGACCAGATGCAAACTCTCTCACGTTTCTGTGCAAACAGATAAAATAAAAGTCCTCCTTAAAGGTACATTGTGTAAGAATCGAGTAATAGTGACATCCTGTGGTCAAATGTGGTTACTGCAACCACTCCAATTTTTTGTGTTGCCAGTTAGGGATGTGAAAACAAAGTTTATATGTTTCAACAATCATGAAATACTGTCTGTTATCACAATTATGAACTACTTTTAAAAAATATAGTGGAGAAAAAATAGGGCAACATGAGAATCATAAACTCAAAAAATGTATATACAACCAGTATTTATTTACACCAGAACGTGGTTATTATACAATGACTATAGAAGGAATCATTTCACTTGGAGAATCACAACAAATATTAAACACATACTGGAATTGTAAAAGCAACAGTGTACGAAAAAAGGATGAAAGAACCTAAATGAAACAAGAAACTTATAAAAAATATTAAAATGATTACAGAAAATAAAAATAACATCTCATAAAACATGTTTTCTTTAACTTTTTAAGCCTAAAAGACAATTTAGAGACACAAAACGTCTGCTCACCTGGTGTTTGTTTGGATCCCGTAGGAAGGAGTCCTCCTCACTGCCCTCGTGGTTCCGATGGTGGTGTTTACTTGACACATTCCTGGAAAAAAACGTGTTAAATCAGCTGAGGGTTAATCACATTTATGCTTGTATGTGCGTGCTTTACTTGAAAAATCCAACGTATACGAGAAGCGGTTGATCCTGAAGAGCAGCTGGTCCTGTTGGCTCAGCTGGTATTGAGTCTCAATGGCAGCGCTGTCGAATGAACACACCTACACACGTAAACAAACACAAATAAATCCATTTATACAGGAATATAATGTATATTTTATATGCACTAAAAAAACAGATGATCAATTATTCTAACTGCAAATTCTAACTTCACCACCAGATGTCACTGTTGAGTCTTTTTGATTTTATGTGAATTAAAACAAATTCATGTTTCTCTAAAGTAAATAATAATCATGAACACCATAAAGGCTGCATATTAGAACTTTTTAACGTACATCTGGGCTGATCCAGGTATAAAGTTAGGATCTACAGTACTAACATGAGCCTGGTACTCTGTCCATTGGCCCTCGTCTCCCATAAACTCCCACTTAAAGCTGGGATCAGGGATCTGTGATGAGAAGGATGTCTGCAGACCTGGGGGGGAAGAAATCCTGCAGGAATACGAGGTATTCATGTTATAATAGAGACTTCCATGTAAAGTTTTACTTTTGTTTCTGGTGTTTTATCCAAACATAAACAAGTCTCCCCCGGCAGGGGTGAGAGTGAGTTTTGGACGTCTTCGTACTTTTCTGCTCAAGCCTGTGATGGTGTTCTGCTGGGTCATGTCTACAAAGCAAACACAAACAGCATTAACTATAGTCAGAGATGAAGAAAATAAACTTTACATGTTGTTAAAAACGTACTGGAAAAGTTCAGCGAGTATGTCGTGGAGCCCACTGTGAAGCCGAGGACTCCATGAGAGTCCTGAGTGAAGCTGAGTTCAAGGTCTCTACTGCTGACTGATGAAGCTGATGAGCTGGAGCTCTGAGGAAGAGGAGGAAATCAGTGTGAATGAATTCAAATAAATAAATGCAGAACTTTAAATCTACCTGTGATCCATATTCACACCACAGGTTGTCGTCTCTGAAGTACCAGCTGACGTCTTCTGTCTGTCCCTGAGAGAGGAGGCTGAGTCTCTGAACTCTCAGTGATGCATTATTGGTCTGCATCGTGTCAAAGTCTATAAACACTGGCCTGTGGACACACACACACACACACACACACACACACAGTGTGTTTAACTACTTCCTGAACACTGTTCCTTTAAATGACCCAGTGGCGTGACTGACCCTTGGCTGCTGGTGTTTATGGTGATTCCCTTTGCTCCTGGTTGGCAGTAATGAGTCTCGATCACGTGATCATTGTCGATTCTCAGCCACTGAATCCCAGACAACAGCTGCCACTCATAATGCTTCTCACTGCCTGTGAAATAAAAGGACAGATCATCATTTTACTTTATGGAGCACAGCTTTCTTTCTTCAGTTTCAGCCATTCTTTAACTCAGATGGATCCTCACAAGGTCAAAAAGTGAAAGCAATAACAGGAAAATCTCAAATCTCATGAAAGCCTACAGACCTGCAGTGTTCTGATAAAATCTCTCCTTAGATCCCTGCATGTAACAAACACAAACTCAGCTCAGCTCAGGAAGCTTTATGTACAAATCATGTCTGGTTCAGACTTACCTTAATCTGAGAGAACACTGCAACAACAACGAAACAGATGGATTAATTCAGATAAATTAAATCGTAATAATAAATTATTCTCGGATTTTAATCTGGAAACCTTCACAGAGACTAACTTACTTGTGTCAAGATCCTCAGAATTACCCTTTAAATAAAGTTTCACTTTCATTTCTGTGATATGAAAACAGAGATGGGCAGGTCTCTGCTGTATGGCTAGCCATTGTGTCATATATTTACACTTTTTAGTGTGTTTTAGCACATCAATAAAAAAAATTCCTTCTCAAGTTTTTCATAGTTGTCAAAAAACTTTACTTAAAAAACTTTAAATAAAAATTGAGGAAAAAAATTTAAAAGCATATTTGAAGTAATTCCTATTTTAAAATGGCACTTCCTGCGGGTTGCCACTTGCTTAACCATTGGCCTTTTTTACTGTATTTTATTCTAAGTAAA
Source organism: Aphyosemion australe (assembly GCA_006937985.1). NCBI lineage: Eukaryota > Metazoa > Chordata > Actinopteri > Cyprinodontiformes > Nothobranchiidae > Aphyosemion > Aphyosemion australe. The sequence continues at coordinate 2,589,272 of SSNS01000001.1, forward strand.
CTTGTCATTTATTTACTTGTAATCAATCATTAGTTTTGACTTGATTGATGGCAAACACATTCATTTTTTCCTATTTGAAAAAAACATTTGTACGTTTAAAAAATCTCAATGTCTGTAGGAATGTATTTTTAGGTCACCTGGATGGAATCATAGACAATTATTCCTAAAATAATTATTTCTAAAATGAGGAGGGATATTTGCGCCATCCAGTGGCAACAAGCTGGAACTACACTCTGGCTCTGAGGATGACCACAGCTGGTGATCGAAACGTCAGCAAGAAAGGTAAAACTATCTTTTCTCTGTGTTAAAAAAAGAACCAAGTGATTTATGAAGAAATACACAGAATGAACGCACAAGAGATACACTCTGGCTCTGTTAACCCGTTTAGAAGAGAAGGGGAGATGTGGATTTGGCGCCACCCAGTGGCAACAAGCTGGAACTACATCTTAGTTCTCTCAATGAAGCTGAAAAATAAAATTCTAACGTTTGTATTTTTCTTGGGAGTAATATTATTAAAGAGGAGAAGAGGGAGCTATGTTTATTTTTAAGTTGCAATAAACAACACTTTATAAACATTTTATGTTCATATCATTACTAATTATTCTATTTAGTCCTATTTTGGAGCAGTACAAATAAAAACAAGTTACTCTAAAATAATTTATATAAATTATTATTTTTTTAAAAATCACTTTTTTGGACTTTTAACTTGGACATTATAGTTTTCATCTTAAAAGGTTTTGGCACCCCTTAGTTAAATTAAATATTTGGAAAAAATAAAGGAGACAGTTGATCTTCTTTTAAATGTTTATTTGGCACCAACTGGTACAAACACATGCTGGCAGGTAGAGTATGTGAGCATACTTGGCACATTACAATCTGAAGCTTAAACTTTTATTTATTTAACCAGATGAGTCGATTATTCTCATTTACGACGAGTTAAAGCTCTTCAAATATGAAATGAAATTAAGCATTAGTAATACGTTTTTAATCATTATCCTGAATTCATAAATATTTGTTAGTTTTTCAAACCTGAAATCATTCTCACCCCTTTAGTTTGGCAGTAAAAGATAGAAAAAGTAAATAAAGAGTTAAATCAAAACATCTTCATGTGATAAAATCAGTAATTCCAACTTCAGTTTCATCAAATACAAAAACAGTCTGTCATTCCTGTGCAAGAGAAGTTACTGTCCACCTCACCGACGCTGCTTTAAAATGTAAACATAAAATTATATTCCCCATCATGGCTCAATCCCAGAACTTTGTAATGCTACAATAAAAGCACCAGCTTTCAAAATAAAAGCTGCAAGTTACAGGACTGCCCAGTTGTCCGTCTCTTGGACGTGTAAACCCATCACGCGCGTCGGATCTTACGTGAATGCATGGTTGTGAGGTTGATCTGGATCATCGCTGTAAATACACACATTAACTATTAGACAGTCATTTGTTTCATTATGTCGTGTACTATACCACAAACTTCACCTCTGAAGTCCAGCTTGTAGGACTGTCCATTCACTGTGAAGGTCATGCTGTCAGAGGGGTTTTGCTGGTATTTCTTCTCAATGTCATCACTGGATACTGAGCACTCTGTCTGTTGAAACATTTTCACAAAAGGCAGTTTAAGTAACACAAATTTAGCAGGACAGTACTGATATCTTCTCCCCAGAAGACCTACTCTGCGTCTGAACTCGTGCCATGATCCACGATCTCCCTCAAATTCCCACTTTGGTTTGTGGCTCAACGTCAGATCCGTCATAGCTGAGACCAGCTGAGCGGATCTGAAGAGACAACAACTTCAAAGTTTAAATCCTGCCACAAAATCATAAACGAAGCCGTCGTAAAGAAAGCACCAAACAGGAGGAAAGTCCACTGCTGACATGTCAGGTTATGTCTAATTTATAAAAAAGACAATAACATTGTTTCCATAAAGGTGCAGTTTCCAGACTGATATTATAAAAGCATTTTTTTCTGCACAAATATGAATAAATCATGAAAAAACAAAACCAAAGTTTCACCATCAAAGGGATTCAGACCTTAGAGGATCTCTAGTTCACCGTGCTTTTATTTTGGTAAGTTAGTCTGGATTTGCTAGTTAGCTATGTATCGAAACCATCCCATTTCAACATTTATCTGCAACTGTATATATTAAGCTTCAGTTCTAAATATTTGCTTTTAATTTTATATATATTTTTATTTTTTATCACAGTTATTTGGATTTATGTTTAAACAAACATGAGTCACTTTTCTAACCCGGGTGTTGACCCATGTAGGACAACAGTGGGTGGTTTAGTGACCTCTGACCTTTACATATTTACATATTTTTATCATGACAATACTCCGTTGAAACAACTCGAATATCAATGTGATTGAATTAAATTTACGGTTTTTTTACAAGATGCAAAGCATTTTCTTCTGTGAGGTTTAGACAATTACTCTGAAAAACATAATAAACCAACAGAACTGGAATTATTATAGAAGAAAGAAATGTGCAACAAGAGCATAAAAAAGTTATTTCTGGTTTTTGTTTCTCTGATTTGAACCCGTTATTTTCCTGAGCAGCTCAGAAACACACATCCATGATAAATGCAAATGCAGGAACAAAGGCTCATCGTTAAAACGTTCTCATGTTGGAATAAGTGAAACAAGACAGCTGCTCATTTTGCACTTCTATTTAAACCTCCATAGAAATCAGATACAAAGGAAACGATGAGCAGCTCTTACCCTCCTTGTTTTCTAAACTGGGGTCGCCGCGTCACTTTCCTCTTTTTCTTTGTGCTCACTTGTCGCATTTCTACCAAAAAAAGCAAAAATAATAAGATTAAGTACGAAAATGTTCGTTTTCTTCATTTTAAATGGACGGGTGTGTGTGAGTGACCTGGGAATTTAATCTCATAGGTGTCTGCTCCAATGCTGAAACTATGGGAGCTTGTCGGGTTTCTCTGGAAACTCGTCTCTATGTCGGCACTTTTCACGGGACCAGAGTTCCCCTTGGAATCCTGTCCAGAAAAACTGATAATCATCAACAAAACTGGCAGATTTGATTGAAAACATCCAGTCTAACCTTTATTTAGTTTGTAGCGTTGACGCTACCTTGTCTCCGTACTTCATCCACTTACGACGCAGGGTGCAGAACCAGAGCCAAACGGAGTTCCCGTCATCCAAACGCCTCACTTTCAGATTTTTTCCACAAACTCTCATCCTGGAAAAGTCGATACTCACTGCCCTGCAGAGACAGGAGCAGATAATTAGTAGCTTTATCTGAAATCCTCTTGGTAATATTCTCTGTCTTTTACCCATAAGGTGTGTTGTAGATTTTGATGCTCTTGGTGTGTGGCAGCGAGTACTGAGCCTCAATAACGTGGTCGTTTTTAACGTCCTTCCAGCCGCGGCCATCATTTAGCTGCCACTGGTAGAACCTGCCGTTGGTTAGCTTTGGGTCTGGTGAAAACATGATTAACTTTTATCAGCTGATTTGTAGGAAAAACTCATCACACATGGAAAAACAATGAAAATTTGCCTGATAAAGATACGTTTTTGCAGGGAGAGTATCAACAGCTGCTCACTGGCTGACTGGTCCTGAAACCTGTTGCGTCCTCCTGATGATTTTCTTCCATCTAAGCTGTGATTCAGCTTACAGCGGGATCCATATTTGCAGTTTCCTGACACAAAATACTTGCAGACGTGCAGGTAAGAGCAGCTCCTCCCCTCCTTACAGCCACCTCTGTTGTAATATTTGCAGGGCTGTTGCCCGTAATCCTATAAAAAAACTTTATTTGTAATGTTTTGATTGACACATTTGAATGAAGTCAATTTCTTATTATCAATAAAAACTTTAAACAATAATAAAAAACTTTTAGTTGTTCACCTGACAATCATCCGCTGAGTCTGAATCTTGGTCGCTGTCAGACTCATCAGAAGAATCCAGAGCACTGTCTGAAACGTATTCCTCGTCAGATTCTGGGGGAAAAAATCAGAAAACCATCCAGCTCAGTAAACCGTCTCCTGAGATTCAGCAAAACAAAAATAACATCTAATTGGCTCAAATATTCACTTTATGAATGGAAACGAACACAAACTATAACTGAAACTGACGTGCTTCCACCCACCCATTCATCGACAGCATGAAACTTTCTTAATGGAAAATGATAATATGAGGAGCTACATATGAGTAGATGAGTGTGTGTTTACATATTTTCTCCAGTAGACATTTACTTCATTTAAAATATAAATTAATTCGAGCCATTGAATTAAAACCTGTATTTGACTGCAGGGTGTGTACGTTTTTGTTGCCACTTTTAAACCACCCACACTTTTTGTGTGACTTTGCAATTCTTTTATTTAATGAAAAACTTAATATTTCCCAGAAAACAAATTATTTGAACCAAATTTTCATTACAGGAGCATTTCACAAGTGTTTTTTTTATAAGAAAATCTAATTAAAACACGTGAATGTGACCTTTTCTGCCCCCTGCTGGTGGACTAACGCATGTGTTAGTGACCTTAACGCCCCGGCTGGAAACAGATGAAAAACACGATTATATAAATCATGGCAACGTTTTATTTTTAACTTTATCAACATGAAATCTAAATAAAAGCGTGGTTAGATAATAAATAATGAGGTTTGTGGGTCTGTATAACTGTTTAACAGGAAGCGAAACTAAGCTATGAAATTTCAACTATTCAGATCACGAGATTCTTCCTGCATAATTTATTATTAGTTTCTTTTTTAAGTATGATTTATAGTTTATAACTTAAAATTATAAATTATTAGTTTCTAAATCTTAAAGATCACATGGTAGATGATTTTCTACTGGAGTTAAGAACTAAGACACACGGAGAAAAGATGAAAATGAATAAATAATTTATAAATCAACACATAATTATTTGCTTATATAAATGTACACTACATAAATACAACAATACTTAAAGACTGCTTACCACAGGCGGACGCCATTCTGCACTACTTTCAACTTTCGTTTTCTCCAGCCTGCCTTTATTAAAAAAACTCCAGTAAACCACGCCCACTTGCGTTATTTGCAATAAATAATTTCATATCAGATCAAATGCAATAACATATTTATAAATATTCGTCTTATAAATATTGTTTTACCATTACTCTTAATGGTGCTTCTATTTTTATTTGATTTTTTTATTAATTGAAGTAAGTAAACCGGATGTAGATGGTTGTCTCCTTGTTTTAATAAAATAAAATAAAATAAAATAAAACTCTACAAATAATTAAACAAAATTTACCAAATATTCTTTGTATAAAATATACAAAATATACCGTATTTTGAATATTATTTGTGTGCTGTTTTAACACCCAAGCTGCTAGAGGGCGATGAAGAGTTAGTTCTGCAACTCTACTCTTTTTAAAACACACGAAGAAGAACGTAGGCACCTTCGTAATACGGATCCGAAGCAAGGAGTTTTTTCCATAGCTCTACCAAGGACACTATGTTCGAACAGGCCCTTGAAGAAAAAATAGTAAAAACGATGGAGCAGCCCGATCACTCTTACATCAGCTGCTCGTTTGAACAAATCAACAGCACGGAGTTTACTTATAAGAGTGAGTGAAGACGGCAGGAAACGTTTAATAAGGCTTCCGACGCTCGGAGTTAGCTTAGCTCGGAGTTAGCTTAGCTTCTTAGCAAGATGACTCCTTAGTCACGTTATGGTGACCTTCCATCCTTTATCAGAAGTGTCCCAGTTAGTTGCTGCCTATTTTATTTATAATTAGACAGCCTGAATCTCATTTTAGTTAATAATATTAGCATTTTAAGAATAACTTGTACTGATTGTTAAACATGTATGTTGCTATAAAATGTTATTTTAGCAGAGAATGATTAGCATTGGGGTCCACATGTCCGTTTTTTCATTGATATACACTTTTTTTTTAAATTTTCAGTGAGTGATAAAGAAATTGAAGACTTTGTGAAGTTGAGAATGTCAAACGATCACCTCTTCACTGGAAGAAAAAATAGCTCCAAGTGGGCATGGAGGTAATGTAAAAAGAGTTTATGCCAATAATTAATGGAAAACTACAAAAAGTAAAAAATAAAACAAAACACATGAGAGCTGGTGTGTCAGCTCAGCTGTTTACCATAACAACAATATATGTTTTTGTTCTTTTTCAGAGGTGAAGGATTGAGCATCACTGATTTACTTGTTTATCTTAAATGTTTCCACCCAATAAAGAAATCATGTTGCTTTTCTCGTTAAATCTTTTTCAGGGCCATCCTTAAACATATGGGCTTACAGTTTAAAATGAGCCATCGTCAAGCATCTAAAAAATGGGACAACATGAAGAAGAAGCACAAGGTACACGTTTGTTTTACTTACTTAGGATTTTAACTCATTCTTTCCTTTTACTGGATATCTTTTTTTATTTCCTTTTAGGAGTTAAAATATCCTCCAAAAGGTGTGAAAATTGTTTCTCATTGGCCTTATTTCCATCTGATGGATGATGCCATGGAGGGTCGGCTGCAGAACATGGCCCCTGTCCTTGAGGGCCTTCCAGACAGCACCAATAATAGTGATTTCTTACCCATTTCCGCCCCTAAAAGGAAAAGGGTTTTCAAAGAGGGGGTCTCCTCTCCTGCAGTTTTGGTAACCAGCGAGCCAGAGATGGAGGTTTCACTAGATGGAGATGAGGATGAAGAGGATGCAGAGGATGCAGAGGTGCTGGAAGATTTCAGTGAGATACAGCACTTCAAAGAAAAGACAGAAAATGGGAAGAACAGCGAACCACAGATGACTAAAAAAGAAAATATGCAGATTCAAAGACAGGGGGCAATGATGGACAGGGAGGTTGCTGCTCTGGACCGAGAACGATCTTTGTTGGAGAGGGAAAGAGTGATGATGGAGAGAGAGAAGGTGGCGGTGGAGAAGGAGAGGGCAGTGAGGGAAAGGGAGGTGATGGAAAGAGAAAAGGCAGTCTTGGAAAGGGAAAAGGAAGTGATGGAAAGGGAAAAAGGAGTGATGGAAAGGGAAAAGGGAGTGATGCAAAGGGAAAAGGCAGTGATGGAAAGGGAAAAAGGAGTGATGGAAAGGGAAAGAGCAGTGATGGAAAGGGAGAAGCTGATGATGGAGAAGGACCGAGACACTTTGTCTAGGGAGCATCAGGGTCAGGACAAAGAAAAAAACAAGATGGATGAGAGCTCCTGCACTTAAAGGAGACATCTAATGGAAAACTCAGCTTTTGCATCCTTTTGTGCACCCATGTGGGTCTTCTGCCTCTATAAACACCCCAAACGATGAAAACCTGTCCATCCGTTTTCAAAAGAGAACAAAAAACAAAGACTAATGGGAAAATGATTCTAATAGTATCCAAAAACATCTCTCCTCTGGTATACCTGATACCGGTCACGTCTCGGTCACAGGAGGAACAGGTAGATTCACCTGTGACCACCACGCATGCAGCAAGACAATATAAAGTCCCTCTTTACTGCAGCATTTTGGGTATGAGGGTGAGAACCTGAACAGATCAGGATGATAACGCACCGGTGACTGCAATATTTAAAACAGAGCTTATCTGACTCTTAGATGGTTTCATGATGACTTGTTGAAGAGCTTAAATATGGTGTTTTTGTTAGGTCGCCCCACTTGACTTGTTCATATTAAAGTGCCTATTTTGATAAATCACATCTAAGAATATAATCATACATAGAATGCATTTGTTTTCCCATATATTGTTATGTTACAGTCTTAAACCAAAGTGGATTAAATACAAGAAGAAAACTTATTTTTACTTAGATTTTTGCAAATTTTGCAAAACAAAACAGATTGAAAAATATCACAAAACATTTGAATTTAATCAGTTTTGAAATGAGGCCGTAACATATCAAAAATGTGGAAAAAGTAATGAGCTGTGAATACTTTCTGGCTGTTCTGTATATAAACTAAAACACAGCTTTTTTTAAATTACGAAGCTTTCTTTTGACTTTACTAAAGGAATATTGTGGGCTTGCTTAGAACCAGTTTGAAAACCACTAAATATGCGTTTCAACCTTTGTATAAAATGTTTTTCTTTCATTTCTGTGACCTTAAAGTTGTCAATAAAAACATCGAGCCACCTCTAGATGGGAGAGGTCTTCAGGACTTTATTTGTTTGTGGTTATTCCATTCAGATCACACAATAGCAAGCGCTCAGTATTATTCTTAACCCCATCCACAACCAACAACAACAACCCCCCTTCAAACATGACTTTTGGAGGTAAAATATACCAATTATTGCATTTTGTTAAAAAAAAACATCTTGCGCCTATATATTTTTTATATTACAGTACAAACTTTACAACCAGCAATTTTGTTTAAATGCATCTTTTATTGTTTTAAATATTCAATTTACCCCTCGTTAAGCTCCAGCTTTAATAGGTTTAAACCAGTCTACAATGCCAAAAGTGTTAGATTAGTCCTCAGTCTTAATATTAATTTTTACAAAACTTATTTAAACAATCTATCACCGGTTGGGTTTTGATCGCCAGTCATGAATTGATTATAAACAGGAACATACAGACTATTTCAGGGTCTTTACTGAACTGATTTCACTTCTGATAAAGTTGCAGAGTAACTGCAGCGTGTGCTTTTTACTGTTTGAGTTATTTCAACATAAATGTGTGTTTTGTTGCTGAACAGGAGAAGGTAGAGCAGTGTATATGTGCATGGTTTTTAGATTCTCAGTCATTATGTTTGTGGTTTTTTTTTTTGGCTAATAATAAATTTTTTTTACACAGTTTTACAGATTTGCACCATCTGTCAGCAGCATGTAGGACAGTTTGTTGGAAACACTATTATTATTATTGCAACTGATGGTTTGTTTGACCAGTGAATACACTTGAAGTCTGCGTGTCAATATGTACAAATTTGCGTGCATGGAGCTGCACTTGTGTGCAGGAGTGTAGGCTAAATGAGATTCCCGATGGGTATACGGGGAAGACAGATGTACGCCTGCGGGGTCTTGCTGAGGTTGATGGGGTTCCCGTCCAGACGGATGTCCTCCAGAGTGTTCCTGATGTAGTTGAAGTCATTCAGGTTGCAGAATGTGTCTTCGTGCATCATCTGAATGTTGTTCCGCTGCAGTAGAACAGAAAGAGAAACATTTATTCATTTTTATTTAAGAGAAAACCAAGTTGCTGTCTTGGTATTTACAGCAATTTCAGCAGAATGATGTTTCATTAAAAGTAAAAGATGGCTGAGATCTAAAGTGGAAATCTTCTAGGATCTATATTGGTGTGGTAGGAGATGTTTTTCTAGAGCATTTATTGTCATATTGATGGAAATTCTCTTCACAAATCAATGGCAACCAATGAATAAAATGTTCTTTCAAAAAAAGGAATAATTTGAATCACCTCTGAAACGTACAATCCTGAAAAACCCTCATCCAATCATTGTGAACGTCCCCTTCTTAATGATTGGATCCTGATCCACCCATCCAACTGCCCTCGGAGCGTCCCTCCCCCCTCCACGCAAACCCCTTCTTGTGCCAGCATCACGTGTTCTTGGCTCGGAGCAGCTGAACAGTAAGCGAAGCCAGAGCCAGGTTACCTATATTAGCTAGCATACTAAACTAATGGAGTAACGTAGATGTGTTACATTAGGAATTATGCCAACAACGGGTTGAGAACGCAAAACTGTATTTGAAAAGGCTGTGGCCAAGAAAAAAGCTGATGAAGAGCAGAGATGCTGCATCTGAACGATGGCGTCAACAGAAGGAACAGAAAGGGTTGCACACCCATAGTGACTCTATTTCTTCTCAACAGTTCAGATCATTTTGTTTCTTCATGGTTGTTTGACAGCACCCATTCTGCAAGCATGGTTGGGGGCGTGTTGTGAAAGGGGGTTGGACTTTTGAATTGTGTTTTTTCAAAATGTAGCTTGCTTGAACGGCTTTTTCTAGAAACTCCTCTACCTTTAACATGCGTGATCTGTTCTCAGGTCAGGCTGCACCTTTCTCGGATTTAGTGTTCCAGCTTGAACCATTGCTATATCTATATTAATGGACCTTTGCTCCCAACTTTTGATGTGGATTTAAGCTAATAAAATTAATCTACAGGGTCTGTCATGTTGTGTTTTTGGAGTCTGCACAATGTAGCTGGGGAGCTGAAACCCGTCCACCTCCCTACATCAATCTTCTTTTCCTTTGGGCATTTATCGGACATCCCTAGATGTAACAGATATCTATGTACCTGTAGATGTAAAGATCGCAGGCTGTCTGGTAAAGGCACTGGGATGTAATCAATGTTATTATCCGTTAGGTACAAGAACAGTAGACTGGTCATGTCCTGTAAGCCAAGAAAAAATTAGAAATCACTATTGACCTTGACAACACAGCAAATCATTCTCTTTAGAGTGCACCAAAACGCAGATTCCTTCATTTAGCAGAAATATATGAGTCAATGTCAATGCATGCTAATGGCAATGCTACAGCATGCACCTTTCCTACAAACAAGCATTGGTATTACTGAAGGCGCACAGACCTTGAAAGCCTCTTTATGAATCCCCCTTGAGCCGATGTTGTTGTGGCTGCCATCAATCAGGGTCATGGTCTCTGGGAGAGCCGGCAGCTGTGAGACGTGGTTTTCTCTGATTATCAGCTCCTCCAGCTCAGGCAGACCCATGAAAGCTTTGTCGTCAATAGCCGTTATCTCATTGGCAGTCAGGTCAATCCGCTTCAGTTTGTCTGCAAGAAGGAAAACCCTCTGAAAGGCCGACAACTCACGTTCACAATTCACTCAGGCTGCTGAGCACACCTGGTTTAATGGTCAAGCGTGTTCATCCATGAGAAACCTACTCATGTTGGCAAAGTCAGACTTGTTGATCTTTGTGATTTTGTTGTAGCGGGCGTAGAAGTGAGTGGTGTCTTTGGGTAGAGGCGGAACGCCGTTCAGCTTCAAGTCATCGCAGTAGACCGAACCGCCGAGGCACGTGCACAGCAAGCAAACGGGCATACCTGGAGAGGAATCGGCACGTGAGCTCAGAAACAGGCAGGACTATAGTGCAACAAGAGGAATAAGCACATGTCCTGATTTTGGTTATCTGCAAAAATCAATTCACATAGTAAAAGATGTTATTTTGTATGAATTTCAACTTTGATCTTCATCGTTTTTCCTGCAGAAATCAAAATGTTTGTGTTTCGTGTCGACCTTGCTGGTCCTAAATGATTCATTAGAAATAAATCTGGTGTTGTCCTCCTGCTTAGGGTCTGGAGGTTTGTTTGGAAGGTGATAAATAATAAAATGAAAGTCTCAAATCAAAGAACAAGACAATATTCCCAATAAAAGTCCATCCCTGCATTGTTTTAACAAAAAAAATAGATGAGTCCAGGTGCATGTTATGGACTTCCTAAAGTCTCTGAGCCGGCCTCTAATCAGTACTGACCTTTTGCATCAACCATCTCTTCCTCAGGCTCCTCTAGATCACCAGAGCTCATTGTCTCTTCTATACTGGTTTTCCCCTCCTGAGGGGGTTCTTGTGTAGCTGGAAGCAGCTCCTCCTCTTGTTAGAGACAAGATTAGGTGTTAAAGAAAGAGGTTAGACCAACATGGACACAGAACAGGAAGTCTGGCAATCAGGCGCCCGCTGTTTGCCTCAGCAAAGAGTTTTAGCAACATTAAACGAGGGGTTTGTGGATGTAGGTTAAATGAAAATGACTTGTTAATGACACAAAAGGTGATTGAAAAACACATTGAAGCAGGTAAAAAAGAATTCATTTGAGTTCAGCTTACTGTTTGCCTACAAACAGTGACCTTTGACCTCCCTGAGAGGCTGAACTTGGACCTGATCACTATTATAATTCTGCAATGGTGCAACTAAACATAATGTGTGGGAAAAAATGTAGTAGAGCTACATAAACTGATTAAATGTTTGAATCTAATCTTAATCTTATTCTGCCTTTAAATTCTTCTAAAATGTCCCTATAGTCCCAAATCTTCCACATGACCCCTAGTGCCTCTTTCTTTTCACATTGCATTTTTGAACTTCTCTCTCTTTTGAATAAGCGTTGATGTGTGAGCTCGTTTTTTACTCATAGGTCTGGATTAAATACTGACCTTCTTCAGGCTTAGTGACCACAGTCACCTCAGGGACCTCGATGTCTCCAGAAGCAGAGACACCAGAAGTCCCAGAGGCTCCAGAGACCTCTAAGCCTCCGGAGACATCAATGTCCCCTGAAGCTCCAGAGATTCCTGAAACTCCTGAGATCTCCCCAGAAACCCCCGATGCCTCTTGGGGGATAGGTTCGTGAATGAGGGGCCGCTCCTCCTCTTGTTAGAGCCAAGGGTCGGTGTTAGGAGGATGGGGTCAAGAGGGACAATCAATCACACTCACATTTTAGAGACGGGATGTTAGGAAGACATGATTATGGGAAAAATACATTATGCAGGACAAACAATTAGGATCAACATTTAACCACATCAGTTAAATGGAATTCAAGACAAATCACATGAATAATGACAAGTTATTGAGAAGTCATCACAAGCTTTATCAAAAGCTTTGTGAAGGTACTAACCTCCATTTATAAAAGTTATCCCTGATTGCCCAGATTCAAAAGAGTCCCCGGAAACCCCAGAGATTCCAGACGCCCCAGAGATTCCAGAGGCCCCAGAGATTCCAGAGGCCCCAGAGATCAAAATATCTCCAGAGAACCCGGATCCAGACGGGTCCCCGGATCCACCAGAGCCAATAGGGAGTTCGGTGACAAACTCAGATTCTCCAGATGGAATGTCCCCAGAGAATCCAGAAACGCCAGATCCGCTGGCATCTCCTGATCCAGAGAGATCCCCAGATATCAGGATGTCCCCAGATAATTCAAATTCCTCAGGTCCACCAGAGCTGAACAGCTCTTCTGAGGCTCCGGACATCATGATAATGTCACCAGACTCCCCAGAAGCTCCAGAGACCAGTACGTCCCCTGAGCCTCCAGACCCCGAGGCCCCAGAAGCTCCGGAAGCCCCAGAAGCTCCTGAGGCTCCTGACCCCGTGGAGCCTCCGAAATCCCCGGAAACATGGAGAGTATCAACGGGCACCCGACGTAGCTCCACCTCTTGTTAGAGACAAGATGAGGGATTGATAAACAGACAGATGGGACTGAAACAGACCATTAATCAGGTTGGAGAGCACATTGATGATCGGGTTAATGAACACATTTAACCTGTAACTGTTAAATGGATGGCATGCACATGGGAGACGACACAGATGATGATTCAGAAAACATGTTTTTAGTAACTCAAAGCTAAAAGGAGGAAGCCCACCACCTCCTAAAGCTGCACTTTTAAAAAAAGGAACATCATGATTTTAGTTTTTCCTCCTTGTTTCCAGACCTTTTTCTGTGTCTGGGCCCATCAGAACGCCCGATCCTCCTGAACCCTGAGGGATGAGTTTGGGTGTTAAAGGCAGCTCCTCCTCCTCATTTTCCTCCTCTTGCTTCTCCTCCTCCTCCTCTTTCTCTTCTTGATCCTCCTCCTCCTTCTCTTGATCCTCCTCCTCCTCCTTCTCCTCTTCCTCTGGCTTTTCCTCCTCCAAGTCTTCTGGTGCGTAGTTATAGTCAAGTTCATTTGGTGTTTCAGTCTCTGTCTGAGGAAAAACACCAGCGGTGAGTCAAACATGTACAAGTGGAAATCCGAAGGAACAGTTGGCTCAAACAGAGCTCTGGAACTCTGACTTTATGGCCAATAATTTATGTCCTTATTTAAAGGCACACTTTGCAGTTTTGCTTGCTTTTAGCACCCCCTAGTGTCCGTTATTAATTCACTGTGGTTAAACCGAAAGTGAAACTTATCTCCTCGCTGTGCGTTGGTCTTTTTAACACCTTAATCTAACTGCTGAAATGTCTCCTCAGCCTTCATTAGTGTCTACAGGAGCGGTTCATCACTAAATCAAACAAATCAGCTGTGTTCATGATCTAAAACATGCTGGAAACATGCAGGAAGCAGACTGCAGCACCACCATATCAGCTCCACTCCACAGCTCTCTCCACCAGCAGGGACCGGACCGGCAACTCTGAAGTTGCAAGTGTGGTATTCTGGCCACAGAGGGCGGTGGGGGTCTGAGTGACATTTCATTAACCCTGTAAAGGGTCATTTTAGCACATACTGGCTCAAGAACATGATTTAAAAATATGAAAAAGTTGCATAGTATGGCTTTAAGTCTTAATGGCGGAGCAGATTTTAGCGCCGCCATCTTAAATGCGTCTCCAACCGCACCCAGTGCATTCATTTCTACTGAGAAAGGTGCTTACCCAGCTATAAACACATTTTATCAAGCTTTTTCACTAATTCAGACACATGGTATGGCATGATAATTAAAATAAAAATATAATTAAAGAGACTATGTGGAAGTTTAACAGCCAATACAAGTATAGAAATTAAAAATGTATTCCTCATACATTCTCCTGCAATGCCCTGGTCCTGTAGAATGAGCCCTGGCATTTTCACTGTGATTGCCTCTGTAGGCCTGTAAACTCACAGAAAAGATTGTGCTCGGGTCGAGCAAGCAGGCTTCCCCGGTGTCCTCCAGAGGCAGCGCAATGCGTGATGACGTCATGCGCGCTCACGCGCCCGCAGCGTTTGTTTGCTGGCTGTAGCTTAGCGGTAGATCGAGAGGTGGTTTTGGTAGCTGATTCAGCCAAGAACAAGAAGAGAGCTGCTTCAAGCACCAGCGAAACTCCAGCCCAGACCCCAAACAAGACAAAGAACCCAAGAGTTTATTCCAGCGCGACAAAAAGGGCAAAACTCGAGTCTGGTCGCCGAAGGCAAAGAACAAGGATAAACATCGGTCCAGCCGGCATTTGCAGACAATTATAACAATTATAATTATTATATAACAATTATAATTATTATATAGGCTAACAATTATATGTGCTATTTGAGTTTCACTCAATATGCTAAAATTCTGCTTGGAATAGTGACCTGCACAGAACCCAACTAATGCTGCTACTCTGTGTATATGTGCACATATTATTGTTGATTTTTATATTTATAGTATTTCTGCATTATTTTTTGTATTCTTTTACGTTTTGCACCAAAGGGAGTGGCACTCCAATGTCGCTGTACCCTGTACAACAACAATAAAGGCTATTCTATTCTATTCTATTCTATTCTATTCTATTCTATTCTATTCTATTCTATTCTATTCTATTCTATTCTATTCTATTCTGTATTGGACATTGCTGATTGTGTGGAGGCAGATGTGAAAGACAATTTAGAAGAGCCATCAGCAGCAGGACTGACTCAGCTGTTGTTTCATTCAGGAGTACAGCATGTATGCCTCGTGCACGAGCTTACTATTGAAGCTGCGTTTGGCCTGAGGGGGCGATAGCGAGCATAAAAATGTCAAACTCCACATAGCCTCTTTAAACAAAATAAATGAAAAATAAATAAAAATATAAAATCCCATCAGGTAGGCTAGAAAAGTCAATAGTAATCCCACGTGATCCGTTTTCAATAATACACCGTTGTTAACTTGCAACTGTAGACTGCACAAAAATGGCCATAGTTGCCCATCCTGCATTGACTTTACAGAGTGAGGAGACCCATCCAATATGGTGGCGACGCTGTTACGCTCTCCAGCACCCAATGGAGCGTATTCATGTCTATGGAGAAAACAGCTAAACATTATGACTGTTATTGAAGAAGAAGAAGATGAAGAAGAAGAAATTATGTTTTATATAGCAAGGCACTTCACAAAAACAAAACAAACAAACAAAAAATATATTGTAGACATTAAATAGACATTAAATAGTAGACATTCAATATTAAAATGTCACAATTTTGAGCAAACAATCTACCAAATTCAAAACATGGATTTTAGATTTTTGTTGAAAACAGAGCGGACTGAAATGCAGGCTGGCAGTAGTGGTTTATCTGTTGCACGCAGGTTTAAAAAAAGAAACAGATAGATTCAAGATGTTGTTTGTCATTCCTTCAACTACATTTAAATAACAGGAAATTAAATTTTATAAAAGCCAATTAGTAACATCTGTGATCGCTGGAAGCAGTTTTGTTTTGGACGTGTTTTTTCTCCAATTGATTTGGTTTTATGTTCTTATTTTCACTTTGGTTCCCAGGCTTTTCTCTTCCTTTTTCCTGTTTACTGCTCCTTCACACCTGGTTTTTGAATCATTAATTACAACACCAGCTGTTTTCTGATCATTTATTCCATAAGCATAAATCCAAAGTATCCTTTTCTCACCACTGGTTTTAATTCAGAACTCTCACTTTTTGATTCAATAAACAAAAAAATAAAATTTTTTGACGATACCTGGCACCAAATTTTGCACTAGTATTCACATTTTCACACATCACTGTAACTATTTATTTTAGCAGTTTTCATTTTTTGCTTTCAAATCAGTTTTTTTTAACTCAATTCCATTTGATTGCATAAAAAAAGAAACATTACTGCAGGTTACAGCTTCTGAATTTAACACTTGAACATTTTTGTCTATTAAACTAATGTGTATTTGAGTCATTTTCACCGAACACACACACACACACACACACACACACACACACACACACACACACACACACACACACACACACACACACACACACACACACACACACACACACACACACACACACACACACACATTTTCATATGCACCTTTTTTGCACCGTTTACCACTATTTGTGGTGCAAGGTGACTCAGTGGGAGTGGGTTTGAAAGTTTACATCATCCTCAATAAAGGACTATTCTATTCTATTCTATTCTATTCTATTCTATTCTATTCTATTCTATTCTATTCTATTCTATACCAAAGTAATTAGGAACTGGACCGGTCTAAAGGTGTGCTGAAGCATAGAAAATCTTCACTTTAGATATATTCAGGTTCTTTTTCATATTTATGGTTCAAGAAAAGTTCAACCATGACCAAACAAGGGCTGCATTGCACCAACAGGTGTAAAAATATGTCTTTTTACCACTAGATGGAAGCAAACTGTCAAAGATTAACATCTCTGCTGACAAACTCAAACAAAACGATCATTAATATCTTTGGAAAAAATAGACAGC
This sequence comes from Aphyosemion australe, assembly GCA_006937985.1. Classification (NCBI taxonomy): domain Eukaryota; kingdom Metazoa; phylum Chordata; class Actinopteri; order Cyprinodontiformes; family Nothobranchiidae; genus Aphyosemion; species Aphyosemion australe. Next base: position 2,606,279 of record SSNS01000001.1, read on the forward strand.
AATAAACGTTTGACAAGCTACAAATAATTATTTCCTGAATGAATCTTTTTTTTACTGACTTTTTCAGTTTCCAAAGCAACCTCTGAGGCGTCTGGATCAAATGTGGCAGCTTGATTCATTGAACCTCCCCAAATAATTCAGTTTAATATCTGGCCCCAGAAGCGAGGAAGGGGGTTTAGATCATTTTTTATGAGGTGACAGAAAACCTGATAACAGCCAGAGACAAACAAAATGATGTAATTGTCTCAAAGTACCCAACGACTTCATGAGCAAAAGGCTTTACTCCTTTTATTGCTAAACAAAAACTGAATGCTCCTAAACCAGCAGAGCTGTGTGGATGAGAGCCTTTAGCCTTCATATTTAAAGTTTCTAGTGCTTTAGCTGGTTTACAGTTGCTGCTTTGATGCTCTGATGCTTGATGGGACCTGCAGTTCTATCGTTTTCCAGAGGAGGGTAACGAACTCCCACACACTGCCTGAGGTAGTACCTGACACTCCTGAATGGTCCATGTGGAACCAAGACACACATGGTAGCTGCAAAGGATCCACATCTGAGTCTGTGCAAAGTAGCTTCAGCCCCCCCCACCAAAAAAAGTCAGGTGTCAAACCGTGTTTGCAGATTGAACACAATCTGATTCGATCATTTAGACCACCAGAAATGATGACATTCATGCAGTGGTGAGAGATTCAGGACTGAATGTGACATTCTGGACTTTGGCTCAGACGCAGTTTTGGATGCAACAAGGTGAGTCTTTGAAAAGTCACGCACAGAGTTAGTTCACACCAGCTCTCCCCTTCATTTCCCCCTTTCTCCAGAGCAAACACGGATACCTCAGGGGAAAGAAGAGGTTAAAGGCTAGCAAACCAAAAATAAGCAGATAAATAAATAAAAAATGAAAACGCTCTGAAAGCAGCATGGGAGAGCAGGAAAGGCTTCAGAACCAAATGTTCTAAGAGCTGCTCTCAAGCATGGGCCTTCTCTAAAACAGGAGAATTAAATCACTAGTTTATCACCACATTCTGCACAAACTACCGTGTCAAATTTTGGGTCACTCAAAAACCCAGGAGGCATTTTAGAGTCATTTATAATCAATACAGTGAGGAACAGAAGTATCTGTGATTTCACAAGTTCTCCCACTTAGAAATCATGGAGGGGTCTGAAATCCGTTCCCGCTGTCAGAGACAACATTTAAATAAATAAATAAATAAACCAGGAAATCACATTATATGATTTTTAAAGAGTTTTTTTGTATTGCTCTGCTGCACATCAGAATTTGAACACCCGGTGCAGACGCCTTTGTTTGCAACTACAGAGCTTAAAGGTTTCCTGTCGTTCTTGACCAGGTTTGCACACACTGCAACAGGTATTTTGGCCCACTCCTCCACACAGATCTCCTCTAGATCTGTCAGGTTTCGGGGCTGTCGCTGAGCAACATGCAGTTTGAGCTTTTAGGTCTGGAGACGGCTAGGCCACTCCAGAACCTTGATATGCTTCTTCCAGAGTCACTCCTTGGTTATCCTGGCTGTGTGCTTTGAGTCATGGTCATGTTGGAAGACCCAGCCATGACCCATCTTCAAGGCTCTGACTGAGGGAAGGAGGTTGCTGCTCATGGTCCCATTCATCCTCTCCTTAATGCAGTGCAGTCGTCCTTGGAGTATGATGTTTTCCACCCCCATGCTTCACAGTAGGGATGGTGTTCATCCTTCTTTTTCCTCCAAACACGGAGAGTGTCTCATCTGACCACATGACTTTCTCCCATGCCTCCTCTGGATCATCCAGATGTTCATTGGCAAACTTCAGACGGGCTTGGACATGTGTTGACTTGAGCAGGAGAACATTCCATGAAAATACATGATTATAAACCATGATGGGGTCGTGTTCTACCAACAGTGACCACTGTGGTCCAGACTCTCTACGTGTCATTGACCAGCTCCTCCCATGGAGTTCTGGGCTGATTCCTCGCCTTTCTCATTATCAGTGATACCCCACCAGGTGAGATCTTGCTTTGAGCTTCTGTCCGAGTGGGACTTACAGTCGTCTTTAGCCTCTTCCATTTTCTACCAATCACTCCAACAGTTGATCTATTTTCACCAAGATGCTTGGCGATTGCCCCGTAGTCCTTTCCAGCCTTGTGGAGGTCCACAATTATGTCTCTGGTGTCTTTGGACAGATCCTTTGTCTTGTCCATGGTAGTAGTTGGAGTCTGACTGATTATGGGGTGGACAGATGTCTTCAGACAGGTGCTACTAATTTCAACAATAAGTGGAGTAGAGGTGGACATTTTAAAGGCAGAGCCATAATTCTTGCTGATTGCCAGGTGTTCAAATACTGATGTGCAGCAGTGCAATACAAATAAACTCTTTAAAATCATACAGTGTGATTTCCTGATTTTTTTAATGCTGTCTCTCACAGTGGAAACGCAGCTACAATGTTAATTTCAGACCCGTCCATGATTTCTAAGTGAGAACTTGCAAAATCGCAGGGTGTTCAAATACTTATGTTCATCACTGTATATTAATATATGTAATATAATATATAAAAACTGAACAATTAACAAAAAATTGTCTCTCTTAAGAAAGTTTCCACAACAAAAATATCATTCTTTAAAAAGTGGATTTAAAGAGAGATGTATTTTCAAGATTTTAGCTTCATTTGGGTATGACTGATACGTGCAGCAGGTTGCAAAATAAACCTAATTAGAATTGTCTTTTTATGACACACATGAAAAGTGTGGCAAGGTGGACAAACCGAGGGGCCGGGCAGGACTTGAACCCCAGACTCCCGGGTGAGGGTCACGCATGCTAACCAGTCAGCCAAAGGGATATCCCTGTGGCCAGGTAGCCAGGGCGCATGATCAATCCAGTGACAGGACACTCACACTGTCACAAAAGCATCATTATTTTTTCACACTTAGTCATTACAAAGTAAAGGTTTAGAATCTAAATGCTACAAGATGAGCTTAAACTTTAAAATGTGTCAAAAGTGTCTCTTAAAAAAACAACAAATTTCCCTAAATTCTGAATAATCTGAAACACTAAATTAACATTTTCTTTAGGCAAATGAAGCGGTAGTATTTCTCATCAGTGCAGAAACAGTGATGCTCACTATAAGCTCTAAAAACAGGAAAAATCTGGAACAGGAAATACACACAGGGTCTCTGATTACACCTTCAGGATTCACACCTTAGATGTCTAACTGAAAAATGTGCGTATTCATTTATTAAACTTTGCATAATTTTGGTCAAATTGATTTAAAAACAGTTTATGGAGTTTGTAGTATTGTAGCTTTTGAACTCAACCTTTTTTAGTGAATTTTTTTAGGCCTTTTATTCTAACCTCTGATGACATTTATTCTCATATCTGAAGATTTTTCCTCTAAAGTCTGCCATCTGAGGCGGTTTGGTTAGGAGACTTTGTTCTGGAGACCTGAGGATATCCGAAAATGGACAGTTGATTAAATCTGATCTTGATGATCAATAAAATTCAAAGATTTATTTCCCTGTGCAGGAGTAATTATGCTTTTGTTGCCCTTTATTTTTCTGATGAAACAACTGTTTCCTGCTACTAAAAGAATAAAAAGTACATTTTAGAGCATCTGGTTGTTTAGGATGAGTTTGGTCGGATTTCAGCCTTGAAAACTCTTCTGCTATCCACCTCGTACTACTTTTTAGAAATTAAGCTAAGATACTGCTTCAACAAAGCCACACACTCATATTTCCTCCTAGAAACACTCATGATTCCACTTCAGGAGCTCTGCAAACAGCTGCAGAAGAGAGAACATTCTGGTTCCACACTGGGGATAAGCGTGGACAGCCCAGCGACAGAAAAGAGCCTGAACGAACCTGAAGGTGGTGATTAAAGTATCTGGATGCAGCAGACTGAAGATGATTTGCTTGGATAACATGTAGATGAGCTTTTATTTCACTCCAAAGAGACGAGCCTCGGAGAGAAAGCAGAGGAATACCAAACTAGAGCTGGACGTGAAAAGCACCGACTCAGCATTCCAGAGGAGTGAAGCTCATCGCCGCCGCCTCATTTCTCCCCTCAGACGCTATGTGTTTGTATATGAAACAAAAACTTCATTCTGTAGAAATGAATGTACCAAACAAAGCTAAATAAACCAGCTTTTTGCTAGATGTGATTTCTCAGCACTGCTATTATGAGTCAAAACTTAGTGTTTGTTCAGCGAGGATAATGTGACGTTCCAGTCACTCTGCTGGAGCCAGGAAAAAGAGAAGAAACTCCCACAAGGCCTTGAGCAATCTGCCGCATCATTTACACTTTTGCCAAATATTATCAAAAGCAATTTCTGAGCAACTGCTCTGTCGTGCTGATCAAAACCAGAAAAGGGGAGGTGGTGGAAGTTTTGGTGAAGTTTAGGGAAAAACATGTTGGTTTTAGCCATAAAATGTGTTGATTTGAGCGTTTAATTAATATCGAGTTTATTTAAAGCCAACGCCCCATAGGGAGCCACCTTAAAGGCCTGTGGGAAGGGTTTGTCTCTTGACCAAGCCTTGGTCAGATTTATTTTGTTCCATAACATGAAATTTGGTCAAAACCAAGCTTGCCACATCACAGTGGGTTCAATCTGATTTAAAGAGCACTGCTGGTAATCATTTGTCATGCAGATTATGAGCAGTTTTTACAAGAAACGTCCCAAATCAGCTACAAAAGGATGATGAGAGAGAAAAACCTTAAACGCTGCTTTAAAATAAAAATCTGCGGCTTAACAGACATTATCAGTTAAAATAAGCAAAAAATAAGGATTCACATGTTCAGCTGTGTTGGGAATGAACGTTATTCCTGCCCGGATTTTCCAGAGCTCTGAACGGATTGATTTCACAGCTAAAACTGCTCCAGATGCACGCAGGCTTCTAGGCCTCGGCCAAAGTCAGAGCGCTGGAATTTTAAAGCAAAATGTCTTGTTCCCAAGTCTTTTCTGTGGAGAGGAGCTGAAATCCAGTCTGCCTCATGAACCTGGTGACCTCCGTTTCAAACCTGGCATTTAAGAAGAAGCCATCAGTGGGCGGAATTTCAATCTGAATTTGGGGGAAATTGGTTTCATCTGCAGGTCTGCAGCACAAACGTCACTCTAAATCTATAACTGTTAAGGTTTGTTCAAGTGCAACTGGTTGATGAATTCATTACATTTACTGAAAAGGTCCTCCAAATTTTTATTTTCCTACCTCAGACTCATCAGTTGTCAGCTCTTCATCGTAGTCATAGCTTTCTCCATTGTCCAAATCAAAGTTGTCTTCCTCTTCGTCGTAGTTTGCAAGGTCGTACGTGTCCAAGTCCACTTGTCGGGAAAATCTGGGACTGGCTACCGCCGCTTTGAGGACGAAGAGTCCGAACACGAGCCGCACAAGCATCCTCATAATCCACCTGGACAAGGACAGAGTGGGAGGTTTTAGGGAGGAAATGCAGATAAAAATGTATTTTTACACTAAAACCAGGAGAACTAAAGTCCAAAATGATATTGGTTCACAGCATGAGTCCCTTATCATCTTGGCTTTAGAGTCCACAATATTGGCTTTCTCTACAATGTATAGACAGAGGCTTGACTTTGGGTCCTTCCACTAAGGTCGTCCATCTCATTACGAAGGTGCAGACAGCTGAGGGATCAAAATACACGAACCTCTTTCATCGCTGAAGCCAGTCTCGTTGTTAGAAAGAAGAAGCTCTCTTTGTTCAGCTAAGTGCTCCACTTGGTGTGTCAGCAGGGAAAATCAGAACCTGTCTAATATTAAATCAGCCTGTCAGCATTTAGGGTTAGAAGTTAAGAAAGGTTTTAATGCTGTTTTTATTTATTTATTTATTTTGTGGAACATAAAAGTTGCACAAATGACTCACTGCTCAGCTAGGTTTAAGTTAGCTTCAGGAACATATGTGTTTAGGGCCAACCTGGTCTCAGAGTGTTTCATGTCCTGACACAGCGTGTTCCACTCAATTTTCACTGATTTTCGTAACTCTTTCAAACAACCAGGAAGGAAACCCAGACGTTCCTCTTCCAGCTCCTCCTGAGGGATCCCGGAGTGATCCCAGGCCAGAGAGGAGATTCAGTCAGTCTGCACCAAGGTTTCCTGCCAGTGAGGCTTGCCCAAAAACTCTCCAAACCACCTCAGCTGCCTCCGTTCGATGTAAAGGAGCTCTACATTAGCCCGTTTCACACTGAATACAATACGGAGGCGGTCCGGTCTGCGTCCAGCTTCTGGACCGACTGACATTCATGCTGGCTACGGTTCATGTGCTGAATGTCTCCGGATGTCTGCTCCCACAAGAGCACCAAATGATTAGAAGTTTGACACAATGTGTTTATAAATATACCTGTAAAAACAACGTGAACTATCACACTCTGTGAACTGATATCTCTGTCATTAATAATAAAATTAAAGCCGGCAAAAATAACTGGTTTTATTTTGAAATATATTGGATGCACTGTGCTGAAACACGTCTCACTTCCTGTCTGGCTCATGGCATTTCTTCATGACAATCCACATGAGGTGTCCGGAAAAAATAGACTCCACACGGAAACTTTCTGGAGCTCTGCATCCAGATCCGCACCGCACCTGGTTGGACTCAATGGTTTTTGATCTATGTGGAAGCCGGACCACATCAGTTCCACATTCGGTGTGAAAGAGGCATGAGTGGTTGAGTTTAGCCGCCAAATGGAGAAAGATCCTATCAGCCATGTTTATCTGGGATCTCATGCATTTGGACAAAATTGAAATCTCTTGATAATTGGTTAGAAGGTAGGAGATAGGAGCTCTCGTCACTGAATTGGAAGCATTAATCCACCCTCGCTCCTGATCTAGTGGAGTAAAATAAAATCACTTTATTAATGTAAAAGACTCTGTGTCCACACTTGGATGAACATACTTTAGAAGAAACAACATCCCTGTCACCACGGTAACCTCAGCCCGGTTACATGTTTCAGATTTTAACCTGCTTTAGCCCAACTGTTGGGGTCTTTAACTTCTGGTATTCACTCAGCTTTTAGTCTGTGCTGTTTTCATATTTATGCTTTTTTAAATGGCTTTTGGAATGTTTATGCTTTTGGCATCAAGAACTTTGGCAAAACCAAGTAGTAAAAATCCCAGACCAACGGCTCTGACAAGAATATGCTTGTATTTGGGCCCAACATTAGCCTGTATGATTCCTCACTCTGCTCTGGCCCTGACCTAGATAGCTGCTGCCTGTAATCCTGTTGATTTCCTCTGCTGCTCAGACAGGCCTCATGAGTTTAGCTATTAAGTTCATGAGAGGTATTCCAAAGCGGGACGCACTAATAAGATTAGCATGTGTTAAATAGTGCTTCATTAGCTGACCCCTACGAACAGTAGCGGCGAGGTTTTAACCCTTTGCCGCCTGTTGCTGAGCTGGTATTTGAAGCTGCAGGTGTAGCTGTGATGCAGACATTTGATAGCAGATGTGAAATCCAAGAAATGGTAGAAGAGTTTATAAAGAGTCCTCTAGGCCAGGGCGAGGAAACGGAGAGCAGGGGAAGAGAAGAAGAGTGAGATGGCGAGGGAGATAGAGACTAGATGTTGGCCCTCAGGGTTAGATGGAGAAAGTGGGAGGGAGGGAGTGGGGTAGTGTGGATGTGCAGGAGAGTGAGAAAAAGAGAGAGGGACAGGTTCTCTAGGCTAACCCCGACCCCTGGTCCTGTACAGAGAGCCTTTATGAGGCCCGGGCGCAGCCTGTCTCAGCACTCAAACTCCAAATTCCACCGAGGTTTGTGGACAGGACAGCAGCGAGTTCCTGCTGCAAGGAAAAGCTCCATTCAGGAGTGATGCTGCTCACACACACACACACACACACACACACACACACACACACACACACACACACACACACACACACACACACACACACACACAAAGATGCGACCCTCACTGAAACCTTTCAGTGAGAGGAAACAGAATTTTGGACCGAGGACCGTTACCTGAACTAAAACAACCCATCTCCAGTTTCTTAAGCTGTGAATTTCACATAATCAGATGAGGAAGAACCCGTCCCTTCGCTAGCTACAATCTGAACCTGATGCACTCTGATGAAGAGCTGGAGTTGGCACAGCGGCTGAAACAGACTTTCTGTCAGGAGACGTCCAGCACAGCCATGCTGGAAGGGCTAAGACAGCACAGAGGTCTGCTTTTATACGGGCCATCACAGCGTACAGTGTAGAAGCTGTTTGTGCGTTACCTCCAGACTGCCACCTTGTTATGTTTGGCTACACACCGGGCATGCCCGATATCCAGTGATTCTACCTCTCCCCCTCAAAAACCACAAGCAAACTGAGTGATGTCCCTTCACTCGCAGGTTGCAGCACAATATGCAAAACTTCTCCACAAACGTCCAACAAGTGATTCATGCATTTAAAATGTAATTTAAATAAACATTTATATGAAAAATTTTATTTTTAAACTCATCTCACCAAAATTGAAATTAAAGTGTAAATAGGTTTACAAAACTCCTCACCCGTGCATCGCATCTGCAGCAAAGAAATCACAATAAAAGACAAAATCCAGTTAGTGGGACACCTGCCAAAGCAGTAGTGAAAATTCAGAATCACCATTTAGTGCCACTGTGTAAACCCTGACTGATGTTGTACATAAATGAGTCACCCTCGCCCGTATAATCCCTTTCACAAGAGAGTTACAAAGTGAACGAAACACCAGGAACGCTTACCTCTGTCTCCTGCTTTCCCGAATGGTCCCTCAAGCCGTGATGGAGATGCTGAGGGCTCCGGGACTCGACCAATGGTGAGAGGTCGCACAGGGCGCCTTGTAGAAGGGAGGGTGTGTGAAATATGTGTAAGGTGTGTGTGTTTTTGTGGATGTGACAAGTGTCTAGGTGTGTGTGTGTAGGTCTGTGCGCACCGGTGGACCTGAGTGCCCTGCCGCTTATGTGTGAAGGTAGGCACTGAGGCTGATTGGACCAGAGCAGATTGCTTTTGGTCACTCTGAGTGCACCCACCCCACACTGTATACCCGCATGCCTCTCAAACAGTACACACACACACATGCACACACACACACATCAGACACAAAGAGAAATGGAGACCAAAGCCCCCCGTGATGAGAAAAATAGTGTTTTATTCCTTACAAGAGTGTCCTTTATTTTTTTAAGAGTGAAATCAAAGAGAAGTGTTTGTCCTTCCTTTCCTGAGGTGAAACTCTGGCATGTGTTTCTTTCATGTATGGGGGGATCCATGGGGCCCTTGTACACAATGGGACCTCTGTAAGGAGCCCCTGTTAGCATGGTGCTGAGAGGAAGTCCCAGCTCAGAGGAAGGTCCCTGCCCTCCTTCCTTCTCGGATTAAACAGCTTTCTCTTTGCGTCGTCTCTCGCTCAGCGATGTGCTCAAGCTGCAGAGCTGGGTTCAGTCGTGACAGAAGTTTAGTGGTTTGACTTGTGGGAAAACGATCTGATCTGGGTTCAGTGCCAAAGGAGAGTAGTTCCTTTGTAGTTCTGTATAGACATAAAAAAACCTACAGACAGTTTGTAATTAATGTCCAAAAACATAAAAAAGAGAGAATTTCGCCCCAACCTGCCCGCCTAGTCCACTCACTAATCTGATGGTAACTTCAGACTTTTTGATGAGTGAAAGGAAGCAGGAGGAAAAGGAGAAATCAGTCTGCACCTGCCACATGAGCTCAAATTACAAGTCAAAGCTCTACCTCTTTGAGACAAAGACAGGAATTAGATTACATTTTACTAACAAGATCATGTTTTAGACAATTATTGAATGCATGACAGAGAGAATTAGACTGAAATGGAAACTTTATAGCAAAAGAAAAAAAAACGTCCAATGGATACAACATACATCCCTTCACATCAGTATTATAACATCAAAATGTTTCATTGGAATGTGAAGAGTTCATTTGCAGAAACAGATAAAGGCAATTTTTAATCAAAATCACCAAACATTTTTAACTGATAAAACAGGAAGATGACATAACAAAGAGATGTATTATTGGACAATATTTAAAAATGGAGCTATCTGTTATTTCAAATAAACTTTTCATGTGAAAAATATAACTAGAAAAAGAAATTCAGTTGTCTTGTTATAATGGAAAATGGCTGGATTTTATTTTGAAAGGGTGGAAACAATACATATCCACACTTCTCAGAGTACTAAACTCCTCATAGTTTTTACCTCCCAAAGATTTAGCATACACATCCCTAACTTGCACTACCATAACATGCACTTCCTTAACATGCACTACCATAACATGCACTTCCTTAACATGCACTTCCTTAACATGCACTACCTTAACATGCACTTCCTTAACATGCACTTCCTTAACATGCACTACCTTAACATGCACTACCTTAAAGGCATTGGCCAGACTCAGCATGAAAATTGTAAAATATCAGTTTAACTACACTTTAGCATCTATAAAAAAATAAACTGGGTTCAGTTTTTCATTTTGTTCAGCAGTTTAGTCATAAATCATTATAGAAAATCAAAATTCTCTCCTCTAAACACTGAAAAGCACTGGTTCTGCACACGTCACTCAAATACGTGTAAGAAGGCACTGCTCCTGCTACTTATAGGAGATTAGTTGTATTTTGCTCTACTTTGTGCTCTCAATGCTTACGGATAATCACGTTTACAGCTGCAGCAAAAAGTCTGAGCCATATGCCAGTGTCCTACACGCATTTTTCTAACTAACGTAGCAACATTAAAGTAATTTACTGTTTGTGAGGAGAATCTTAGCGAGCTGTAAGCACAACGCTAGCTTCAATCAGACCTGCGCGACCATTACAACACAGCTGATGCACAGACTGCAGGGGCTGGTCAGGGCTGCTCACTCAGAGGTTTGATCTAAAATAATAATCTAAATATTCCAACTATAAATCCACCTGGAACCGCTACCGGTCCTTTTGGACTCCTTAAGTTCCGTTAGCATGACGGCTCGGCGAAAGATCAATTGGAAAAAAATATATATAACATGATTCAGAGGGACTCAACTGATAAAATGATATGCATTACAACTCTGAAAAAAGTTTGGGCACAAATGGGTTAATGAATATGCTGAGTTGTGAGTTGAAACTTTGTTCTTGCAAAATTTAGTTTGTTCCCTGAAACATAAAATAGACATTTTTCACATTTTACACAGAATTTTGATGAGTAGACTAATACTTTTTCTCTGATTATCTCCTAGTCACAACAATGCTGATTTATACTGTTATGTTAATGTTAATTTGACACGTTTGTTGTTGATTCTCTTTATTTTTTCGTTGTAGATCTAATCCCATTTGACTGCTGGCACCTTCTAAAGCTCATCCTTCTATTTTTGTGTAACACCACAGGATAAAGTGTCCCAATTAATGTTTTAGACGAGAGGAAAGTGATCGAGCAACAACTAACATGTCACAAGGTTTTAAAGAATCCTCAGATTGAAATGTTTCAACTCTGAATCCATTTACAGCTACTCATTAAATTACTTGTGTAGTCAGCTAGTATCAGCTTACAGATTTATACTTTAAATTTACTTCACAAAGATCAACCGGTGTGATTTATTTTATTCGCTGATGCATTTTAAAGGAATTACAGCCTTTGGGATACGATCTACTTTCATCCCTTGTTTTTCAGTTGTTTTTCCTCTGAGGACAAACTGTAGAAGAGTCTTCCTGACTACATTGAGATTAAACACTTTACTACCGGCACTGGGAAATAATCTAATTGGCTTTAATCAGAAGATGTTTATATATAAACTTTTATATAACTCGAATTAACGATCTAAGTTTGGTTTTGGAAACGTATAAGAAATCACGACAAAGATTGTTAATTGAGAACACCTGAGGGGTTTTAGATGGGGGTCTCTTATTTTGAAGGGAAGTATCCATAACAGCTCTACAAATAGGAACTAAACTGGTCATAAGTCTCTAATTAAAGGAATCTCCTACCATCTTTACACAGATGACATCCAACTGTACATCTGAGTCCACTGATCTCAGGCTCAGGGGGAGAGAGTTCCAGAGTCTGGGGGCCACAGCAGCAAATGATCTGTCACCTTTGGTCTTTAGCCTGGTGTGCTGCACAACCAGTAGGCTTTGATCACTGGACCTCAGGGACCTGCTGGGGGTGTAGGGACTGAGAAGATCACTAATGTATGATGGTGCTTGTCCATGTAAGGCCCTAAAAACCAGAACCAGGATCTTGAAATGAATCCTGAAGTTAACCTGCAACCACTGGAGCTGGAAGTGGAGCGGGGTGACGTGGGTGTGTTTGGAGGACTTGGTCAGAAGCTGAGCACAGGCATTCTGGACCACCTGTAGACGGTTCAGGGAGGTTCTGCTCAGACAAGTGAAAAGCGAGTGGCAGTAGTCTAAGCGTGGGGAGATGAAGGTGTGGATAATGATCTCCAGTTCAGAGCGAGACAGAATGGGACTTAGTTTAGCAATGTTCCTGAGATGGAAGAAGGAAGAGCGAACAAGAGAACTGACATGAGAATCCATGGTGAGAGCTGGGTCAAAGGTCACACCAAGATTCCTGACAGAGGGTTTGGTGTGAGAAGCAAGCTGACCAAGAGAGTCTCTGACTTTGGGAACCAGCTTGTCTGGAGCACAGATGAGGATCTCAGTCTTATCTTTATTTAGCTGTAGAAAGTTCCCAGCCATGCAGGTTTTAATAGAGTCTAAGCAGGTGTGCCACAGCTGCATCTCAGTCATCTCATGGGGCTTAAAGATCAGTGGTCTCCTTTAAAAAGCAGCTGAAAACTCACCTGTTCAGGCTGGCTTTGGTGTGACCTCCTGTTGGTTCTTCATCACTACCTTCTCTTCATGCTGCTGTTTCTACCAATTCTGCCTTTCCCACAATCCTGTATCACTTATCTTGTTCGTTTTTGTCTTCCTTCTCAGTTTTTGGTTGAAATTTTTCCATTTTTCATGACATTCTTTTAACCATTAATATATATATTTAATATTTTTTTGTTATTGTGAATCGCATAGTGATTTTTATCTTGAGAGGCGCTATATATATATATATATATATATATAAAATCATTCTTCTAATAATTTAATGTTTTGATAGAAGAATAATTTTAAGAAATAAGATAAATAAAAAATATATTAAACTGAAAAAAATATGGAGATGTTTATAAAAAGGGTGAAAATTATTTCATTCTGTTATTAAAAAAATTCAAAAACTGAAAAAAAAATCTATTAAATTGATCTTGGTGTGGAAGTCAAGGTTTAAAGTAATTTCATGCCAATTTCCTTTCTGTAAAAGCTGAACTAAACAAGGCAGAAAGCTCTGATATGTTATATTAAAAACAAAGAATGATTTGGAGTCGAAAAAAGTAACTTCTCTTCATAATTGTACTGTAAAAAAAATACAATAAAAACAAACAAGCATTTTCATTCAGAGGTTTTATTCACATTACAGACAGTTTTACTTTGAAATCTCCTGCTCAGTTAATTCAGACAAAAACATGTATCATAATTAAAAAGTGTGTTGGCAAGTGTTAATCATTTTCTCTGTGTATAAAATATTAAGGAATGCTGGCCAAGAATAGTTTCTATGTATTTTCCACCACGTTAAATAAAAATAAATTACCTACAGTACATATGTGTTTTCTCTGAGGAAATTCAGTTTGAAAAAAAACATAAACAGAAATCTAGCACACAAGAATCGTTTGTTTGGCTTCAAGTCTACAAATAGAAAGTAGTCAAAGAAAAGACAAATCTGCAAAAGTTCAAAACAGCAAAATGAAATTCAGTCCTTTTAATTAACACACGTTTCTATTTTATGTATTCACATCCTAAAGTGTAATTCCTGTTGGTTCAGGACGCTACAGGTAGGTGTTTATAGCAACATAAGGCACAACTATAAGTCAGCAAATCGTCAGAATCAAAGTTCTTACCCATAAAAATACATTTCATTCAAATTTTACTAAAAAAAACTTGTTTCATGATGAAATAAAGAAATAAGTTGATCCTATCTAGGTTTTTTTTTCAAAAACATGCAAAAATGTGTGGCTTTGATGGTTTCCTCCAAATCGGCATCTAGGTCAGATTGATAACGGTAAGAAAAATGAGTTGATGTTTTTATGCTTAGATGACAATAGATCTGAGAAGACGGAAGCACATGAGGACATCTCTGGGAATCGGGGGGTTAATATCGTTGCCGTCCAGTCGGAGGTAACGCAGTCGAGGTGCGCTTTCATTCACGGAGCCGTCCAGAGAGTCGGCCGAGACGGGACAGATGTTGGCACCATTCACACCTGCAGAAAAGAACTCTGATCAACAACAGTTTCTTTAACCTAATGCCTTCATGCATCTGCACAAAACCGTACTCACTTGTGATTTTGTTGTGGTCTAGGTGGAGGTGTTCAAGGCCTGAGGGGATGATGGGAACCTCAGTCAGCTGATTGTGAGACAGCTGCAGGTCCAGAATGCTGGAGATGTTGAAAACATCATTGGGAACTCCACTGCTGCCGAGCTTGTTGTGGTTGAGCCTCAGGAATGCCATTTTGGGCAAACCCTTGAAGTAGTCAGCTGGGATCTTCTCAATGTTGTTGCCGTCAAGGAAGAGCTGGGTGGTGGTGGGGGGCAGCCCGAGGGGCATGCGACTCAGCTGGTTCTTGGCTAGATTAATCTGCACCAGGTTGTTGAGACCCTTTAGGCTCACCTCAGTCACAGAATCATCCATCAGCTTGTTCCCCTGGAGGTCCAGGAGATTTAGCTTATCCAGACCAGCAAATACCCCAGCGGGAATCTTGGAGATGCGATTGCGGGACAGACGTAGATGCTCGAGGCTGGCCGGCAGCGGAGATGGCACAGAAGACAGGAGGTTGTCGTCCATGTAGAGGTGTGCCAGCTGTGCCAACGCACTCAGCGCACCTTCTCCAATCCCTTCGTTCTTGATTTTGTTGCGGCTCAGGTTCACCCAGCGTAGCTGCGTTATGTTCTGCAGTGCATTCGCAGGCAGGGATTCAATCACATTGTTCTGCAGGTAGAGGTACCAGGTGTAAGGAGGGATCCTGGGGATGCTCGTCAGGCCTTTACTGTCGCAGTAGACAGCACGGGGGAAGTTTAGGGGGCAGGTGCACTCCTTAGGGCAGGCTTGGATCTGGGCCATAAGTTCCTCATAAGGCATGTCCTGGCTGAGGACGAGGCCCACCAGACACAAAACACAGAGAAGCTTTTGTGGGAGCGCCATTTTACTGCTCAACCTGCGGCAGAAAGGAGAGAAGAATCTTACTGTAGTCAAAAAACATCATGAAATAAAAAAAAATCCACGTTTAAGAAGTACAACATAACTTTTAAAGTAGAAAACGACACTGAAGAATTAGATTACCTTGTGATTATTTTAGATCCTGAGTCTGTTGTTTTCTAATGATCAGGACTCTAATTGAGGCTTGTCATGTTGTGTAACACACATCGAATTACAGTGTACAAGCAACGTGGCATGAAAACATATAGGATGGAACCAGTTAAGTGTTAATGAGAGCGCTCAGTTTCTAAAATTAACCTTTATTAACATTAAAATGATCAGCAGTCATTTCCAAGGTCAGGGTCTAGACTGAGGTCTTTTCTTGTCATCGTTTACTCATCAGACACAAGAGACCGGATGTAAAGTCAGGTCAACTTTAAATGCATTAGGGCTGCCCTTGCACACCCGGTTTAAAATGCAAACAGTTTAGACGGCAACACAAAAGACAAGGTTGCACGTTTAGTTTTTGTTTGCACAGAATTTTGCATGAAAAAAAGCTACGATCCACAGAGATCAAGATTCAAACAATGAACAAAAATGATCAATACACATGAAATGATGTATCAAAGAAGTTCCAAATCAAAAGAGAAAAAGAACAAAATCCAGAGTAAGCGCAGCCATCTTCTTTCGATCAGCATCTTAAGCTTCCACTTGATTTGTCTCAGCTCCCATCTGGGTTTTGTTTAAATTCCACGCGCTCCATGTTTGTCTGGAACTCATTTTGAGTAGCTTTTCCATGGATGGGTGCGCTGCTATAAAAGAAGCTGAATCACCTCTGGTTACAGAGGCTGAAGCTTTGCAGCCATTGTTTTAAGATACAGCGATAAGGTGGAATTGTAATTCAATGAAGCTTCAAGTGCATTCATGCATCCATTAGAGGGTTTTTGAGAGAGACATCGTAACATCCGCACTCACCCTACAGAAGCATGACTAAAGTTTTTCTTACCTTCGGCTCTAAAAGGTACTCTTTGAAGTGTCCTTCCTTTGCAAGTTATCAAGAGTGGTCCAGAGTGACACGGATGTGCGTCTCACATCCCTGTATTTGTACCACTCGCCGTTTCATTCAGCATGTGCCAACCTGTCACGTAGGATGACACCAAAGCTTCTCTCAACCAATCAGATGGCCCAATCATGAAAGGTCACAATCTTATTTTCAGCACTTGAGACATGGCACACTTTACACAGGTGTAGCTGGTCTTAGATTACTGGTTTCCACATGCGCACTACCCTTCCTCCCTCCGATGGCACCATTGATCTCAGCGAGCAAATCCCAACGCCCTTTGCTAACCTTTGTGTCTCCCTTGTCAACAGAGCATTTAGGATCAATTACTTTGCAACCGCTTACAGTCAGCGGGGACCACTAAGTGTCCAAATACAAACACACCAACATAGATAATGTCATTTGAGTTTCATCCAACAAGAGTCCATGTTTGCCAGAATTTAAGTCCTAGATTACATGATTTATGCAAGAGGGTTATGCTAGGCAACGCTAATCCCTTCACCACAGTTCAACTCATTTTAAATAGTTGACGTGTTTAATGCAATTCTGAGTATAAGAAAGAGTTTGATCAACAGTTGCATGCAAAAGAAAATCTGCACACAATGCAGTATAACATCAGCAAAACCCAACTAAGAACTCTGTACCTTGTTTGTTTTTAATTAGCATTTTAGACTAAAATGTTTGAACTGATGGCACGCTGTTCTGTCCTAAAAGGATGTATGAAGTACACGTGTATTTTCTTCTGATATGAGCAGTAACGATTTTATGGAAGTGAGGTCAAACCAAATCCCAGGAGATTATACTCCAGGTTGCAGACGCAAATGTTTCTGCAGGAGCTCGCTAACATCAGGATTAGTGACCTTTCAGTGAGCGGGCGTGGTACTGTGCTAATTTCCAGCGATGACGACAAAGGCTTGAATGGAACGGGATAATCTCTGCTGACTTGTGAGGATAGACGCAGCACTTATCCGTGATCAGTGATTCAAGCCCGTTAGAGCTCCATCAGTGTTTTCCTACAGTAATTCTTCTAGACAAGTACAGAAGATTGAATAATGATTTAAACATCCAAACATGAGATTTACACAAATCAGATGAATCAGGATCAACAAAAACAATGTTTCATTTACCTAAGGAGTCAGATTTGAAACTGGGAATGACACCATACCCACTGTGAGGGAGTTACAGCAGGAAAACCAGTGGGATTAGTCAATACAAATACAAGACAATTACAATGTGTTTCTTTGCATTTTATGCATTCAAAACCAGTAGCATCATATTTTGTGTGACAGATTTATTTTGATGCAAACGTACACAAAAGGACATCTTTTTATTGCAGCTACCACAACTTTTTGAATTTGAGCAACCACATAAGTTGATTTTCTTTGGACTTGCAACTGAAAAATTCTATCTTTTAAGTACAAATGGCTGAAGGTTAGCTTTTGATGTCCAGGATGCCCATTTTCTACATGGAAATGTTCAAATAGGGTTTTAATTTCTGTTGTAAACTTTAAATTTTACTGTTTTTAAGACCAAATAAAGAAAATAAAAACCTTTTCTCTTAGATTAATGTGGTTTTCTGACTGCTGCAGCTGCAACTACCTTGTGTGCAACTGTGAAGCCACACATGGCCTGATCTTCAGAACATCTTCAGCTGCATCACAATAACTAAGAAACTAAGACTAATCAGACATGAACATTAACTAATGCATATGTGACATTTCATTTATATTAAATGTCACAGACTGTAGGATAGGGGCTCCTCGTGCTCCTAAAAGAAGACCATTAACCATGTGTTGAAATTTTCTGCTCAAAATGCTGAGTCAGTGCTCTACAGATGTCAGTGAGATGAAATGCATCTTCACTGAAAACAAATATTGGACGCAATCCGTCTGACAGACTAAAAAGAAACACATGCAAAGGAAGTCGAGTGCTAATTTCCTGCCAGAGTCTTTTATACTGAGCCGGGTATTATAATTATACAAAGGCTTTTATATGCAATGTAAACATTTAGAGGACTGAAATCCACCTCATGACTCATTTGAGTCACTGTATCCAAACCTCTGAGTAAATATTCTGCTTATGGACAATTATTATGCAAAAAACAAAATAATCGATGGTAATAAAAAGTTTGGCATTAAAAGTTAAAGATAAAGCTTTGTTGGTTTCATTAGAATGATGTTTTAAATTTTGAGCCTGCTTGAAGCAGGTGGTTAAAGGATTGTAAAAAAGATGTTTACATGGAAAACATCCACCACATTTTTAAATTTACACCTGATTAACCAATTATCTGAGCCTCTTAACAGATGTAGGACCCTAAAAACTACATGAAAGGTGATCTTCCTTTTCAAGTGCTTGTTGTCAAAGCCATTTATTCCCAATTTCTTCAGAATAAATCCATAAATAAAACCCTCCATACCTACTTTTCTGGAGATGTGAGGAGTCTTCCTGCAGCCAGGTGAAGTTTGGATCTTGTTCTCCACTCTGAAGACTGTCTGCTCTCAATGGCCCTGAAGCAATCAATGCAGCAACCCGTCCTGATTGGTCTTGAGTTGTTCAGTTGTCTCAGAGCTACACCTTGCACCCCAGCTGAACCACGAGGATGGAGCGTGTGTTGTCGTTGGTGGGAGGACGATTGTGTGTGACTTGGGGATGTCCATTCAGAAACTGTGACATACCCTTCCCTGCCAGCCCAGCAGTTTATTCCCCACCTCTTTCACTTTGTTTTCTCCCTTCTGTTGTAAAAATCGAGCTGCATGGAGACAAAGTGTTGCACCTTAACCCAACTCAACCATTTGGTCTTCTGTGAAGGTTCGGGCCCTCACCTATGGCTCTGGGGGGTTGGGTGGGTGAAAGACCGTTTTATGGCTTATTTCAGCACAAAAGCCTAAAGGTGTCTCATAAGTTTGACAGGTGAAGTTATGCAGGGGCTTGAGGGAATTCACACCCCATTTTTCTGAGTGGAACACTCCCTCTTTGTACAACCAAAGGCTACTTTTTACACTTGCATCATGCTTTTCAGTGAAGCTGCTGCAGAGCAATGGAGGTCATCCCCCAAGGCCTAAAGTCAGAGTTTCAGATCACAGGTTAGGATTGGCAGGGAGGGCTATCATGGAAATGAGTCACCAGAGTAATTCTGACATAATTAAAACAACACAGGCAATTTTGTGACTTTGGCTTCAACCAACATGATTTTCTTTATTTTCCACTTTGAGCAATCCAAATGAATACCTTATTGGTCTATATCAAACTGCACCCACTTTTCCATGATTCATATTAAAGATAGGATACTGGTTCAGTCTCAGAACACCCAACTGGATTGATTGAATGAGATTTTGGCAAAGATGCTCCTGCTTTGAGGGTGGAAACCCCTCATGACTTTAGGGATCCTCACATTTTCCCTAGAGCCACCTGGTCAAAAGCCATCAACTGAAGTCTCTGCATTATCTTGTCTAAGATCAGCATTTTAAATCATTGTAAAACATTTACAGGCTGATTGTCATGCAGACGAATCCACTAAAGGGTTATTGAAAGATCAAAGGATGGAAAAGGAGAAATTAACACAAGAACAACTGTGACTATAGGTTTTGAAAATGACAAAATATTAGTTGTCAAAGTTTGTGACTTCAGTTTCATGATGACATTTTGCATTAACCCTAGAATGTTGTGAATAGTTAACAGATGACTTACAATTAAATACAAACATTTCTACCACATACATGAAGAAGGTCAGGAAAGTCCAACACCAGGGCTCGATCAGGGCTCTGCCGGCTCAGAGCTTGCTCAGGAATGTCAGCAAGCAGTTGTGAGTTCATTTGCATTGAGGAGAAGACTGTGTGGATGGCCTGGTGTCAAGAAGGGCAGCAAAGAAGTCACTTCTCTCCAAGAAAACCATCAGAGACAGATGGAGATCTAGCTCAAGATCCAGGGACCGGACAGAAGAAGACTAGAGGAAATTAATTTTCTCTGATGACTCACCTCTCTGATTGTTTGGGGCATACAGAAAAAGGACAATCTGAAGATGTGTAGCATCCTGGGACCATTTATTTTGGGGGTGCTTTTCAACCAAGGGTGTAGACTCACTCACAGCTTACTCACAGAACACAGTCATGAATAAAGAATGGTACCTATACATCCTCCCAGAGGAACTCCTCCAATCGATCCAAGAACACTTTAGTTATGAACAATGCCTTTTCCAACATGGGTTGGGTAAAAACATCAAGATGTTAAGTCAATGGCCAGGAAATTCCACAGACCATTGAGAACTTGTGTCCTCAAAATGTGGGCGGGGCTAAAAAAATAACTACAAATTCTGCCAAACATCCATGGCCTGGCAAGCCATCCTATATATGTGTATATATAGTCTGGCCACAAACCATTGACGGCCCTCAGTCGTGAGGCGGGATCTACGGTTGTCTTTGAAAATGTCAGCACGCAATTGGATAGCGCTAGGACCAATCAGAGTAACAAACAACGTGACGTAATCACAGCGACGGAAAAGCGGGAGGCTTTAAAAGCGTCTAACATCAATGATTTCTGTCGTTTTTGTATAAAAACATGTTAATATCAGGTGTACTGGGACATTGCACTACTTAGTTTGATAAAAATAAGAAGCCGCTAACTATATCAGACAGACTTACGCACGTTGGAGTCTAAATAATCCAATGTTGATGACAAAGCCGTTTCAAACCAACGTAGTTCCTGCGTTGCCGCCATGTTGCTTGGGTTCGCGGCCGCAGCGCTGACGTCATTGGCTACTCCTGCTCTGTGATTGGCCCAAAATATAAAGGCTGTGGTTGGCCCAACCAAAACTATAGCGAGCTGTGATTGGACAGCCACAGGCTGCGAGGGTTCCAATGAAGCGTGCCTAGACCAAACTCTGCAAAGCAAGAATTTGGTCTAGTTCACTAGGCTAAAACATCCAAGCATTGATTATGTAAAGCATGGGCTGCTATCAATCAGGATTTAGAACAGAAAACGAATGGCAGCCCACCAGAGTGAACAGGAAACGTCTTAAAAGAGAAGGACCAACGTTGTAAACATCGACCTTTGCATAAACTTGCCATAATTATTAAGAAATACTTTGAAACTTGTGAAATGCTTATACTTTCTATGTCTGTACTAAAAATGCTGGAAGAAAATCAAAGAGATGAAGAGGAAATGCTGAGACTATATTTGAGTTGCATGCAGAAACAGTGAGCAGACAGGAACTACTCAAAGAAAAGTTAGAAAGCAGATCTGGTTGATGATGGATGGACACAGAATATGAATACAAACAGAGGAAACAGCTGGAGACAGTTTGGACTGTAGGAAGATCGCTTGAGTTGGGGCTCCAGGTTGCAAAAGCTGACTGCACTTTCACCTACCGTCTCCAAGTGGGAAGACTTGAGGCTTATGGCTTTATGAAGGACTTTATTGTCTAGACACAGGCAGCAGGAGCTCTACTCCGGCATTTAAACAAGGGCAACACCGGAGGAAGAGAAGGAAATTGTCTCAGATTAGGAACTGGTGCTAAATTACTTTAGAAAAACATGTGAATTGTGTTAAAGGTGTTAAAGCAAACATGTTAAATGTTGTAAAAGTGGGAGCAGTAAGAGGGAGAACATGCCTTTACCTTTAGAAGGTGAGTGAGGGATCAAGCAGCCTAAACTAAACAAACTGACCAGTGAGATGCCTTTGAATAGAAATGTAAAGCTCAGTGGTCTAGTGGAATGAGAGTCCACCCTGAGACTGGGAGATTGTGGGTTCAAATCCTCAAATCCAGAATCGGGTCTTACCAAAGACTTTAAAAATGGGACCCAATGCTGTGTCCAAATCCAGGGGTTGCGTGCTCATGAGTTCGGATTTTAAGACCAGTGACGTCACAGCGCTGCGTCGAAGACCGTCCAAATTCCAAGAATGCTCAGAATGCGGTCTTGAAATGTGTTCTTCTTTTCCTCGATTTTGAGAACGGTGTAGTCTCCGTGGTCTCCTCACCTCCATAAATCCCGTGATGCACTGCGGGATTGATTTCTGTAGAAACGGGAGACGCAGCAGGAAGACTAGTTTATTCAAATCTGACTGTACAAAAGGTAAAAGCCTGAAGTGGTTGTGTTTTTAGGCGTTTCCCATTCTCATTAGGCCTGTAATGTGTGTTTGTATTCTTGTTCTTCATTACAGTTCATTAAATTGGTAAGTTATAAATCATAAAATAAATTATACAATTAACCGTGAATAATAAAGCATTGTGGATCCATATTTTGTAATAGATTTTCTTTAAGCAGTTGCTAGGTGACAGGAGTAGGGGCGGGACTTTTATTTAAGGCTAGAACGTCCACATTCACAGCTGTTAATATCCGGTCTAAGTGGTCACGGAAGAACACGCTCTCCTGAGACCAACGAGGACGGGTACTCATGAGCATGCAATCCCTGGATTTGGACACAGCCAACGCCTCCTCGCTTGACCCTCAGCTTTAAGGGGTTGGATTTGGAGATAGTTCTCGAGTGCGGCCGTGTCTGCAGCTCACCACTCCCCATGGGGATGGGTCAAATGTGGAGAACAAATTTCACCACACACCAGTGTGTCTGACGAATAATGGGACTTTAATCTTTAATCTTAAATATGCTGGAGATTAGCCACTAACTTTTTACAGATCTGACATGAATATGACTTTTTCCTGTTTCCAGAGACTCTGTTCACTTTGAATGACGTCACCTGCAGGCAGGGTCTTTTCTGTAGACAAGTGAATGATGGAAGATCACCTAAAATTACTTAAATCATCTTTTGAGCAGCAACCATCTATTTAAGCATTTTCCAGACTTGCTTTATAATGTTTGTCTTTGTAATCTTGATGAGACCTAAAAGTGGGATTTGTTAGCAAATATAATGTCAGTGAACAGTAGTGTCTGCGTTTATTCTGATTGCAAATAGATTTTTCTGTGCTGCTGATGTTTTGTGCACAAATTTATTTGCTTTTTACATTTTTTTGCTTTTCTTCTCTATTAGTGTTTTGCATCCACAAAAGTTGCAGTTCTGCCACCTTTTTTTCTCTCTGTTGGTCTTTTTTCCTCTTATTTTTTTTCAAGATTAACCGTCTGTTCATTTCTTTTGCTTCTCATTAATGTGTTTGTCTTTAATTACCTGTTCCTTGCTTCACACCTGCAGCCAATCGCTCTAATTACTTCTCCCTGAGCAAGGAGCCTTTGTGAGTTTAAACTACAAAACAAGATCAAAGTTGCAAGTTTCATAGAGAAATTCTGTTGTTTTACTTTTTTCTTGTTTTATTTGTATTGTTTTTGTAAATTTTGTCCAATACTAACTGATGTGACAGGGTGAGCATCCTGTCACTGTATCTTGATTGATCATGCGCCCTGGCTGCTTGGCCACAGAAGTATCCCTTTGGCTGACTGGTTAGCATGTGTGACTATCACCCAGGAGTCTTTGGATCGAATCCTGCATGGGCCCTCGTTTATCCACCTTGCCACATTTCATAAATTATATTTTGTATGTAAAAATAAATCTAGATATCTCAAGGGACTTTCCTTTTTGTTGAATAAATTACTTTTTAAATTATTATTAAAATTGAGCTTAACTTTGCACCCCTAAAGGGACGTGAGTTTTTTTTCATGCACACCATATATCTTAGACCCACAAGAAAGTGTTGCACCAGAGAAACTATGATGCTGCAGAAAAACAAAAGGTTTCTCGAATGCATTTGTGCTAGAAAGTTTCACAGAAACAAACATACTGTTTTCTCCTCTCCCCATATCTTTATAGGGGCTCCATAAATATTGCTCTACTTTTATTTATGGGATTTATTTTCTATTAGAATTTCATCGGGCCTGTCATACATTGAATGATACAACTGTGACACAAAAAAGCCAATTTTTAGAAATCAAACGTTTTATAAAGCATGTTTTACAAATAGAAATTTTGAACAAGATTCAAGGAAAAAGTAATACAAAATGCATTATAGGTTTTTCATGAGCATCAGAAATCACAAAAGGATCAAAAGTGATCATTAGTCACCAAATATTGTCCTCGGATGCCAATATCCTGCAATTTTTAGCATAATTTACCTACTTCATCACACCTGATTCACATGCTTCATCAACTACCTCCTTAGGTGAAGCTCTGCAGAAGCTTGCTAATGACCATTCATTTGAATCAGGTGTGTTGAAGGAGGGAAACAGCTAAAGTGTGCAGGATGTTGCCATAATGATGGTGAGCACTAGATTTAATGTCTACAGCCATTCAGCTGTGTTTTCTTTTCTCACAGTTAATCATAAAGCATAAACTGAGTCAGTGGCCTGAAATATAAAGAACCCAAACTAAATAAGAACTAATATGGATACACACTGATGCAATGCTAGCACGAAGAATTCATCAAACAGTGTTACAATAAAAGCTCAATAACTGCAAAAAGCTTTAACTTATGAATAAACAACTGTGCTGTTGGGTGCACGTGTAAAAACATTCTGCACACCTGTTTATAACATGCAACTTCAAGCATAATACTAATGTAGTTTATTTGTTCTTTTCAAAAACCAGGAAAGTTCTTGTACTGAACACTGGGCATGTCTTATTTAATAAAAAAGTCATTCAGACATCAATGAGTTAATGTTGAAAGAGATTAGATTTAAAGCAGGCAGACATGAGTTCACAACACGACTATTTTCCTTTAAACCACGGTGATACATTCAAGATGTTGAAAATATGACTGCTATGTATCTGCTCGACCATTTTACCTCTGCTCACATTACTGAAGTCTGCAGTCCTCTTCTGCTGGTCTAACCAGTCAGTTAAAACACAGCCAACATGCATGCAACACTTTGAAACAGAAAAACAATAAAGAATGCAACACCAATTATTTACCCATTATCTATATTCAATGTGCACAAATGCAACTTTGGAATGTTTGAAGTGTGTTTTTAAAATCAAAGCATGCATTTTTTATTCATATAACCAAGGATATACCAGCTTGTGTGTTCTATAGTATTATTTATCACCAAGTATTATTTTTAAACTACATTAATCAGCCAGAAGTTCAAATATTACAAATATTTGGAATGCTTCTTGACCTTCATATATTCAAGCTTAGTACAAATTAACATGATCAACATGAATAGTTTTACATATATGCATAATACTTGTGTCAGAAGTGCACAAACACGTCAGCTCTGAGCGTTTTCACGGCAGTGGGAGGTGGAATCTTCGATCCCTATTCGAACATGATGTCCGAAGCTTGGCGCAGGCAGTTGGCGGACTCGGGGGGCATGCTGTGGTACGTGACGTTGTTAGCATCCAGACGCAGGTGCTTGAGACGTGAATAGTTGAGTGGTCCAGTGAACTTGCAGAAACTTGACAAGTCAAACTCTACAAATGACAAAAAAAGGAAGAAAAAAACATGTAAAAGCTGGTAGTCATCAAAATATGAACCTTCAGTCCATTAGTTTTGTTTTTAAATTGAGTTGGGAGTCCATGTGACTCAATATGTACTCATCCTCCTACTGCTGATCTCCAACACCAAACAATCAAAGGGTGTTTCTCAATCTCGAGGAACCTCGCCTCGATGCCTTGGTCCCGCCCCGGTTGCCTAGGAGATACGTCATCAGGAACCGCCAAGGCGTGTTCCAATTGGTTCCAATGTTCATGTGCTTCCAAGGCATCTGTCCTCCGTTTGTTAGCCGTTTAGCTAATTGAGCAAGGATACATGAGAGGTGCCTTGGTGCCTTCTCTTGGTCAAAAATTTCCCAGAATTCAACGCGGTATTTTCAAACAGATGTGATCAGGAGCCGGCAGCAGCTACTTAGGGGGAAATTTCCTGTTTAAATGTAAGTCAACTAATTGTAGCTATTGGGCTTATATGTAAAATGTTTTTTTAAATTCAAAGCAGTTATCTATGGTTGGTTAGTAGTTGCAGCTTTGGTGGCTAGCAGGTACTAACTCACTTACACATTTGATTTAACCAATATATACACAATTAATAAAGTAAAAGGCTCGATATTAAAACTTAATATTACTATGATGGGAGGGACATCAACAGGGCGCATAAGCAGGGGGCGGGCTCTGGCCGGCCGCAGTCACGTGGGTCAAGTCTGTTTCATTTAACCGTTTTCTTTGACCAAGGAAGGACAGTGTCCTCATCAGCAAGGCGTCTGGCCTGGCAAGGCAGTGCCTTGAGATTGAGAAACACCCAATGCCTCTCTGAGCTTTACAGTTAGCCACACCCCCTTTACTGAAACCCAACCGCCATTGCTTGATTTGATTTTGGTAACCCAACACACACTGAGGTCTTGAGCAGTATCGTGAATACTGAAACCAAATAATATTACTTTCGTGCTACTTCTAGGCACATAATGTTCCTTTGTACTTTACCAGAGCAGCTGTAATATTTAAAGACTATCATTTTTTATTTGATCTAAATGTCACTATTGTCTAAAAGCCATTTAGCTTTTGGTTCAATCAGCCGTTTGTTCCAAATGTGCAACAGAGCTCCCGCTCCAAAGATGGTGTCTAAAACATTATAAATTCAAACCACAAGCGAAGGAAGAAAAAAACTAGGAGGCCAGTTTTTGATTTAAACACTTATGAGGAGATTGTTGTTATTTATACGTGAAGAATAAATAATGTGTGGACCAATGAAACACAAAATTTCACCATATTCCTGGTGAGACAGTTCTCAAATTGATTTTTTTTTCAGTTGGACAGCTGAGCAGATGATGCACTATACCCATCTATTAGATTGACGTGCAGCTGTAGGTCATATTCTTAAGTGAACCCAATAAAAACACTGCAAAATTAGAAAATATTTCTATAGATTCTTGAAGGCATTTCACCTTTCTACACCACCATCAATGCAAAGGGAAAGTAAACTCTTACTGTTGATCTCATTGGCCTGCAGGTAAAGCTGCTCAAGTTGCTCGTTGACTTCAGGGATTGACTGCAGTTTGTTGAACGACAGGTCCAGCTCCACCAGTGACGTCACATTGAACACTCCAGAAGGGATACTGGAGTCCTGCAGTTTGTTGTGGGCGAGCCTCAGGTACTGAAGCGAGGGCAGCTTTTTCAAGAATCCTGCTCCGACTTTATCAATTTCATTGTAATCAGCGTAGAGGATTTCCAGTGAGCTGGGGAGTCCTGTTGGCATCTTCTTCAGCTTGTTGTGGCTCACGTCCAGAGACAGCAGCTTCTTTGGCCCCTTAAACGCATCCCCAATGGATTCAGACGTTAGCTCGTTGTGCTGAAGGCTAACGGAGGTCAGATTCTCCTTGTCAGTCAGGAGTCCAGAGGGAAACTTGGATAGCTTGTTGTTCATCATCTTCAGCTCTTCCAGGGACTTTGATGGAGGAATGACTGGCTCTGTGATCTCATTGAAGCTGAAGAAGAGCTTCTCCAGGACTGTGAGTTTGTCAATTGTGCCCTTTTCTATCTTCGCATTGGTCAGTTGATTGTTGTCGAGTACCAGCCAGCGCAGGGTATCGGTGACGTTATCAAACACTCCTGCCTTGATCTCTTCGATCATGTTGCTCTGTAGATAAAGGTATTTGATCCCAGTTGGAACTACGGGGACAAACTTAAGCTTGCGGCTATCACAATACATGGCGCTTGGAAAATTGATTGGGCAATCACATTCTTTATCACAGTTTGGGCCTGATGGCCCATGCATAGAAAACGGCTGGTAGTCGCCGTAGTCGTAATACTGGCACAAAGCTAGGTTGACCAGAACAGCCAAGATGGGTATATGGAGAGAAAACATGGCTTCTGTGGAGAGGAAGATGGGAGAAAATGGATGCAACAAGATTAATCAGTAACAGAAACCCAGAACAACACAGTTGTTACATTATGAGCTTAATTAAACAAATAAAGACACGTTTATCAAATCCTCCATGGGTTCAGAGGTAAAATGGGCATTTAGTTTTCCTTTGGTCAAATCAAGTTTTAGTTGACAATAATCATCATTAATAGTTAAATTAGTGACTGAGATAATAATTAGGGTAATGTATGCACGTGAACATAATTCTAAACTGTGATGAAAACAACAACTGAACTGAACCTGCCCCCAAACATGGCCACACCCACCCTCTAGTGTATTTACAATCTGTCAAAGAAATTTGATTTTAAAGCATTAAATGGTTTAGTTATTCATGCTGAAATTCATATTTAAAGATGCACACTAAAAAAATAGATCTTTAAACAGTGATGCAAAGCTCATTTTTCAGGAGCACGTAAAACATTTCCTTACAAAGTTGTGCAGATATTTATCTTTGCTCCACTTTAATATAGCTACTCATCTTTAAAAAACTGTTATCCAAATTCTTAGTTTATAAAATCAACCCTGCAACTAATTATTTCCAGACCCACAAAAATGCAGAAAGGATCCAAGAATAACCAAAGGAATGCAAATGCTTCTGAATAAACGTGTGACTTGTAGGTTACGCCACCAAAATGCAAATGAACCAACTCATAGAATCGAGTTTTCTGTCATGCAGAAATATTTTCCACTTCTCTCAGCATCAGCTGATGCCCCGAAGCAGTGCTTCCATCCGACAAACCAAGAAGGAAATTCAAACAGGAAATCTCAAATCCATGCAAGCTTACCTGTGCTTCTCTGTTATACGAAGGGCCAGGAGGTAAGAACAGTGTGGTGTTCAAAAACTGGAGGTCTCTGGAGAAAATTTAGAGACAAAGAAGGAGAAAGGGGGAGGAGTGACGAGAGTTGATGGGGAGACTGGAAAAGAAAGGGGAGGGAAGGAGAGGGAAAGATGGATAAATCTCAGGGAGGTGGCGGGGGGTCATCCAAAAACTGTGGTTGAGTAATCAAGAGCAGGTGCAATTAAACTTGAGGAATATTTTATCACTTACAATTTTCCATTTCTATACATTTATTTGTGAGTTTTTGCAAGAAAAACCATCAGATGACACTTTGAAAGCCTGTAAAAACAATCTAAATGAGGAGAAGTAATGTGGAAAAATGTTCAAACAATCCCTGGCAGCTTGGTGAGTTGATGAATAAAGCTGCAAAACAGGCTTTGGAAAATATGACAGAGGGGATATAAAAACAACGAGTGCAGACTTGCATAACTCTTGAGAGAAACATTTATTTTCCACTGTTTTTGACAAGGAAAAATAAACAACGGTAGATTAAAAGAGACACAATTGATCCCATATGTGTCTGGTATAAATTACACTTTCCATTGTTGTGGCCTACATATTTCCTCTCATGCTGTTAAAAATCCTGCAGTCGTTCTCGATCCAGAATTACTTTGCAAATAATGAAGCTATAAGTTACCTAAGTTAGTCCATGCAACCTGTTCAGGGATAGTGAAGCTTGGAGGAAACAGGTAAAAGGTTCTCCTCTGTGTTCCATCACAACACCAGATCAGACACATGGATTTCATTGTTCACAGTGTGTTCTGGTACTCCACTCACATACCAATCTCAGACACCACCTTAGTCACAGTTCTTATCTCTGGAAAATGTTCATACTTCACATTCTAACAACCTTTCTTCCATTTTGCAGTTTTCTCCCATATTTCGACCATGATTCTTTAACACTAGAAGTCCCAAGAATTTCAACCTCACCCCTGAAGTCCTGACACGTGCGTTTACATGGACAATATCAACATCTAAGTCGATCCAGGTCGATCTAATGATAATAAGCTGCGAGTCTTTATCCTCGTTTACATGCGCATTAGAAAACCGACCTCTCAAATGAAGTTCGTTCCACTCTGGTACAGTAGGTGGCGACATGCGCCCTTTCATGTCGGGCCTTTTTCCGGTTAGCTTGTAGCAACACAACTTGTAAACAAACGCTGGTGGGAGTAAATGAGACGGAATTGAAACAGGATATGCACCGGATGACTGGATCTCCCAGAACTAATGGTATTTATTGCAGTCATTATCTTGCGGGGGTGACCAAGGTTCCATCACTATGTGACAGCTGGTCAGCAAACCTGGCAAACGCAAAGATCATTGCAACTATGGCTCGAAACCGCTTCCAAGACATCATGCGACACCTACGCTTTGATGACATGTTCACACGCAGTGAGCGAGCGGAGACCAATAAGTTTGCTGCAATCTCCGATGTGTGGGGATTGTTTGTCACCAACTGCATCGCATCCTACAACCCTGGTCGACACATCACTATTGATGAACAGCTTTTCCTGTCAAAGACTCGCTGCTGTTTCCTGCAATACATTTGCAACAAAACCGGACAAGTTTGGCATCAAGTTTTGAGTGGCTTGCGACTTGAAATCAAAGTACATCTGCAATGTCCTCCCATATTTTGGCAAGGACCCCAGTCGTTCCAGCGGGGAGAGACTGTCTGAGAGTGTAGTGATGAGGCTGATGGAACCATTCATGGACAAGGGCAGAACTGTAACCACGGACAATTTCTTTACATCACTGTCACTTGCACAACGACTGCTTAGCCAGAAAACCACTATCCTTGGCAAGGTCAACAAGAGTCGCCGGGAAATTCCTCAATCTGTTAGACCGATGGACCGCACTGAATTCACCACTCAGGTGTTTTCAACCACTGGTGTCACACTGACAGTGTATGCGCCCAAACGGAAGAAGGCTGTCTATGTTCTCAGCAGCATGCACATGTAACCCATAAAATGTAAACATCAGTAATGTAGGGAGTGATTGGGTTACTAATGTGATCAATCTCCAAATAACAAAGTGTAAATTAAGACAAAAGAGAATTAATAAATAATTAAATAGATATTTAAGTAAATAAAAGAAAATTAAAATAGAACACGTTTTAGTAGAACAGACCAAGTATGTGATTCTATTGGTTTAAGCAGAATACGTCCCGCCCTCTCAGCGTCAAGCTGGGGACGTGCGGCAGAGAGAGAGAGAGACGCAGAGAGACGCTGCTGCAGGAAGCTACCACAGACTGCTCCCGTGAGTTCATAACAAGGAGAACTAACCGTCAAAACCGGGAAAATTCCACATCGGAGACTGCGTAGACACTAGAAAGACGGACTCGCTCTCTAGGTGAACAATTTGATCCTTGGAATTGACGTGGTGAGTAAGAGGGAAGAGCTAAAAGCAGGCTAGCTAAAGACGCTAATAGCCGATAGAAAAAAAACTCATGTAGCTTTATTCATTTAATTTAATTCTTATAGATTTCGCATGGGTACAGCTGGAGTGAACCAAATCTCTTGAGAGAGGAACGTTGGAACGTGTTGGTGAGTTGAACCGAGACCCGATTAAATAGGAGCTAAAGAGGAATGCTAATGGTAGCCATAATGACGACCACGTTTTAGCTGCGCATGATATACGGGGTTTCCCAAGGGCTATATAGCTCTGAGCCACCAGCTTAGATGCGGTGCAGCTTTGAATTACATGGTTGACAGTCAATACATTATAAAAATGAAATAAAAAAGGGACAAAAGAAGAGAAAATGTATCAATTCAAATATGTATAGAAAAATTATTTTAAAATTTGTATGGGAGTAAAGTTTAATTGACACTGAGGAAGCATTTTATGTTTTAAGTTACTTTATAGTGTTATGTGAGGTCTAATATGAAACCAGAAAGACAGACATTCATGTATTATGTATTTTTATTTAATTTTTATTTGTTTTTCTATAGAAAACAAAGGGTATGTAAGATGTGTTGAATTAACATTTAGTTATATCCTTGTTTATGATGAATACATTGCTCCTTGTTAGACAATGTAATCTAATAGCACTGTAACTGGATTGATTGTAAAAGAAAAAACTCTTGAGAACCAAGTGAAAAACAAAACAATTGATTTGATGCTTTGATGGTACTGTGAAACTAGAAATGATTGGTTGGGCCAATTGGTTAAAGTACCTACCTTAATCTGCTCAGGACCGTATGCCTGAATGTGTTATATAGAGTCGACTCTGATTGTTAATAGTCCTGTTGTTTACAGGCTAGGTTTTTTTTGTGGATCGAGGAACTGGATCTCTTCCTGACGAGGAAGATGGCGAGCCTTGCCGTTGATTGAACCGAAACCATCCCAAGTTGATCAGAAGAGCCGGTTGCTCTTCTTCTTTGAACAATCTCGACAGTGCGGTAGGACAAAATCGCACTAATTGGACACCTGACTTTTACCACTACAATTGACTAGACAAACTTTGACTTTTAAGCCGGCAGACTTTACAACATTGAGCTCAGACGGACGGTTAACATATGTCATTAACACTGCATTTTGTATTGTATTAAATTGGGGTTCTGTTCAGAAGCTGAATTAAATTGTTGGTATACATACCGTTTTGTACCAAACCCCTGTGATTCCAGTCATTCTTAGAACAACTCTCATCAATTCTTTCCAAACCTAACTATTGGCCCATTTTCTCATTTTTTTTCTTTAATTGTCTAATTGTATCCAGTAATTGGCTACACACAGCATGGTTGAGACTGAAGATACCACCAAAAGGAAGCCAAACACGGTCACACAATACAACAGCACAAAGTGTGGTGTGGATGTGATGGACCAAATGGTGCGGGAGTACAGCATGCGTGCAGGAACACGGAGATGGCCAGTCACCGTGTTCTACAACATGATTGACATGGCAGCACTGAATGCACATGTGCTTTATCAGGCATGCACTGGGGTGCAGGAGAGACGGGTGGACTTCCTGGTTGAGCTTGCAAAAGAGTTGGGTGACTGTCATGTGAGTGAGAAGAAGGCACGCAAGGAGAAACTGCTTCGGCAACAATCTTCCACACCCAGCCCTGGCAAAAGGACGAAGTGTCAGGT
Source organism: Aphyosemion australe (assembly GCA_006937985.1). NCBI lineage: Eukaryota > Metazoa > Chordata > Actinopteri > Cyprinodontiformes > Nothobranchiidae > Aphyosemion > Aphyosemion australe. The sequence goes on from SSNS01000001.1 coordinate 2,639,220, forward strand.
CAACCACCGATGCACGAACAATTGTGCAACTGTGAGATGTGTCGACTGCTACAAATACACATGTGGCAAATGTACCAGGGTCATACCCTGGCAGTGCCAGGTATGTTCCGACAGTGAAGACGCACTGCTGAATGAGTGTTGAAAATAAATAAAAATAAATTCAGGAAAATAATTGCTTCTCATCTTACAGTCTTCGTCACAATGATTTTCTTTTTTTACAGTTCCTAGAGTCAGCAGAGAAATATGCTTTTAATGTAAACGCTCTCAAAACTGGAACAGTCTTCCTGCAGACATTCCATCTCTCACTTCTTTTCATGCTTTTCGGAAGGCAATTCTAACTTATCTTCAGAGTACCAGCTTTTGCAAAATGCTACTGCTGGCTTGTAGTTTTTTTTGTTTTTTTTGTGATTTTTTAAAAATAAATTATTTTATTATGATTATTTAGAAATATTTCTCATTAATTGTATATGCTAATGGCTGCCTTCTGCTGCTTCTTGTTCAGTTGAAGAGGACCCATCCTGCCCATCCCCCAGCTACATATTCTTGCAGGGGACATGCATGTATGAGGCGATCAGAGGGCCATCCTGACAGCAGCAGCTACAGAAATTTGCATGCAGCCATTTGTGCTTATTTACAGAACAAAAGCAGCTGATTATTAGCCTAGTGAACTAGACCATATTCTTGCTTTGCAGAGTTTGGTCTAGGCACGCTTCATTGGAACCCTCGCAGCCTGTGGCTGTCCAATCACAGCTCGCTATAGTTTTGGTTGGGCCAATCACAGCGCTCTATATTGTGGGCCAATCACAGAGCTGGAGTAGCCGGTGACGTCAGCGTTGCGGCCGCGAACCCAAGCAACATGGTGGCAACGTCAACATTGGATTATTTAGACTCCAACGTGTGTAAGTCTGTCTGATATACTTAGCGGCTTCTTATTTTTATCAAACAAAGTAGTGCAATGTCCCAGTACACCTGATATTCACATGTTTTTATACAAAAACGACAGAAATCATTGATGTTAGACGCTATTACTGCGTCCCGCTTTTCCGTCGCTGTGATTACGTCACGTTGTTTGTTACTCTGATTGGTCCTAGCGCTATCCAATTGCATGCTGACATTTTGAAAGACAACCGTAGATCCCGCCTCACGACTGAGGGCCGTCAATGGTTCGTGGCCAGACTATATACACATATATAGGATGGCTTGCCAGGCTAGCTGATTATAGGATGTTAGCTAAAATCCTTCTGGTCCCTCGACCCGTCTCTGGGTTCCAAAGGTAAAAATGTTGAATGACCCTTCTCTGGGACTTCAAGTGTTAAGGAAATTATATTTTCACTAAAAGAAAAATGATATTGTGGTGACCTGTATTTACAGTACAAATCAGTTTTAACAAATCAGATGAATGACACGCATGTTCAAGACCAGCCCACTGTGGCAAACCTGGCAGATGTTTATTGAACAGGAAATGAAACAGTAGATCAAAATTGTGGAAAATCATATAAATAAAGCGCTTTAGACTACAATCAGTCATTCACCCATTCACACACACATTCACACGCTAATGGTGATGAGCTACATCATAGCCACAGCTGCCATGGGGCGCACTAAGTGAAGAGAAGCTGCCACACAATGGGTGTCACCGGTCCCTCCAACCAGTGTCTTGCCCAAGGACACAACGACTGACATGGACAGAGCCTGGGTTCAAACCACAACCTACAAATTACAGGGCAAACTCCTGACCCCTGAACCACCGTTTCCCCACAAGCTTTAGTAGTTTATTCACAATGTAAATATAACTGGCTGTAAATTGAGTACATGTACATATGTTTTTTGGGTGGTGGAAAGAAGCTGTTCTTCTTCATGTATATTTGGGTTGTCAGGTCTTTGTCTGATGGTTGCACATAGTCAAAAGTAGGATAGGTGAAATCAACCGTCTGCAACATGTCTTTTCTGTTATCTACAGTGCAGTCTGCTTACCACAGTTTGCAGCTCAAGCAGTGGATACTCTCACTTGTGCTCCTGTAAAAATTTATGAGCATATCTGAGGACAGACCAGCCTGTTTTAATTTCTTCAGAAAGACGAGCCTCTGACAGACTCTTATCACTAGTATAGATGTCTAGAAATTCCAATACATGCCCTCGGTTGATACAGTAAGAATTTTGCTGATGAGGGATGGAACCTGTTGGGTTTGTCTGATGTGCCCGAAATTTAAAACAAACTTGTTTGTGCGCTTAGGACGTGGTTGTTGTCCAACACCACTGGGCCAAATATTGGACCTCCTGCCTGCAACTGGTCGCATCATTGTCACTGAATCCCAAGTGGTGTCATCAGCAAACCTAATCATAATTTAGGTGAGGTTTAATGGGGATGCAGTTCTGGGTGAAGAGGCAGAAATTGACAGGACTGAGTACACAGCCCTGTGGTACTCCTGTGTTCAGAAATGTCTTTTGTCACACTCTATGGCCTATTGGTGAGATATTAGTGACTTTATATATCTGTATATCTTTTTTTCTGATCAAGTTGTTATTCAGATTGTGCTTGCACATCATCATATTTGGATATCACTTTTACCTGAACCTGTTCCCATTTACAACAGATCATTAGAAAATAATAAATATTAATAATTAAATAATAACTACAATGGTAGTGGCAATAGTTGTTACAGTAAAAAGGAGAAAAAAACACAAAGCCCCCCCCCCACGCTAATATTTTGTTGGACCGCCTTTAGCGTTGATTACGACACACATTCACTGTGGCATTGTTTCGATACATTTCTACAATGTCACCAGATTTATTTCCATCCAGTGTTGCATTAATGTTCCACCAAGATCTTGCATTGATGATGGTAGAGTCTGACCGCTGCACAAAGCCTTCTCCAGCACATCCCAAAGATTCTCAATGGGGTTAAGGTCTGGACTCTGTGGTGGCCAATCCATGTGTGAAAATGATGTCTCATGCTCCCTGAACCACTCTTTCACTATTTGAGCTGATGAATCCTGGCATTGTCATCTTGGAATATGCCCATGCCATCAGGGAAGAACAAATCCATTGATGGAATAAGCTGGTCATTCAGTATATTCAGGTAGTCAGCTGATCTCATTCTTGGAGCACATCCTGTTGCTGAACCTAGACCTGACCAACTGCAGCAACCCCAGATCATAGCACTGCCCCCACAGGCTTGTACAGTAGGCACTAGGCATGATGGGTGCATCACTTCAGTTAGCCTCACTGATTAGTGGTTTTCTTACAGCTACATAGCTGTTCAGACCCAATCCCTTAAGTTCCTTTTAAATTTGTGCCTGTGGACATGCTCTTACTTTCACTATTAAACATAGCCCTGAGTTCTACTGTTGTTATGGCCAGCAACTCCCGATCACCAAACACAGATGCCGACCAGGTTGTAGGAATTCTGAAGGTCTAGCCAGGTGAAGACGGTAGCACAGGAGAGTGAATCAAGTACAGGCCTGAGCAGGAAATGTGTGGGTTGTGGGACCGGAACCAGGGATAATCCAAGATGAGGGGTGTGGTGATGGAGGAGATGACTAGGCTGCAGAGGGACTCTGTGTGTTCATCCGTCTACATTTGGATGTTGGTAGTGCGGTGGCAGATGGGGTATGGCCAGAGGGGATGTCCATTCATGCGTGGCAGATATGGTGGGAATGATGAAGGACAAGTTGAACTGAGAGCAGGAAGTGAGATGGTGTCAACGAGCCAGGTGAGAGGCCCCAGAGGTTCAGCTGGCTTGGTTGTTTACCAGCTGGAGAGGACATTGGAGTCAGTGTCCTGGTGACCCACAGTACACGCAGAGCCCCTCTAGGTACCAGTGGTCCCGTTCCTTCTGTGGGAGGTGACCCAGCTGCATGGGTTTGTCCCGGACGCTGAGCTCAGCACGAGCGGGGATCGAACTGGAGCTGGTAGGAGGAGGAGGAGCAGGTTGAGGTGGCCTGGTCCGAGCCAGGGGTCTGAGTCTGTCCACCACCCTGCGGTCAATTTCCATGGCCAGTCTGATGGTGTCATCCAGGGTCTGGGGTGTCTCCCGGCCCACCATCTTGTCCTTGATGTAGGGTGAGAGTCTGTCCAGAAAAATAGACTTTAGGGCCGCGTCTCCTCTGGGTCAGTTTAGCAGCCAGGGTCTGGAACAAAGCGGTGAACAGGCTGGTTCCGCTAACGGAGGTGAAGAAGTTGGCTCTTCACCTCCACCTTGCAACAAGGGAGACAGTGAAAGAATAGTCATCTGTACCAGTGTTTTCCTTGCAGATAAAATAAAAGTAGAATGCATTGTGTATAGGAAACTAATTTGTGATTTAATATTAGTCTGCAAATTATGAATGTGTCTCGTAGGAGACAGAGTATTGTCTAGTCAGATCCCCAGATATTTACACTCCGTAATCTTTTCCAGCAGTGGGTAGTACACCCCGTTTTTACCAAACCAAACCAAAACATGTCAAATAATACAGTTCAAAACACAGTTTTGTTTTTAACATCCTCTAATGTAAGCTTTTTTTATGGTTTTATATTTTCTTTAAGATAACAGAGACATATGCTGCTAAATAAGTTTACTACTCGTTAAATTCTTGTATCTGAAGCTTTTTATGATTACAAGAACAATGCTGCTAAGATGTTAACGTGCTAAATATAAAAAACGTGCATGTCATGAATATGGGTTTTTGTAATTTTTTTTGTAATTTTTTTTAGAACTTTTCTTCTTAGTATTTTTATATTTATACATTTTAGCATTCTGGTTTTCTGTTGATGATAATTATTTGTATCCTGAACATTTTGCTTTTGAGTGGCCTTTATTTTCCTTAACTCTCCTTCCTTCTGCTGCCTCACACCTGTCATTTATCTTCTAACTCTCACCTGGTCCACGTTCAGTAATCACTGTTCTATATCTAGCACCTGGTTTCTCATTTAGTCAGATTCTCTTGTTGCCATGGTTGTTCCTGCTTTCCCCTATTAAATTTGATTATTTACACATTTTATTTGTGACCGTTAGCTACCTGCTGCTTTTGCCTTTTTTGTTGCATTGTAAAACATTTCACAAAGCACATATATTTATTGTGTTAGTGTTTTAAAAATATTCATGCATCAGAAGGGACTGAAATGTTTGAAAGTGTCAATCTACAAAAAGATTACTTTAAATGGTCTGTATTTGATAAAGTGCTTTCTAGAGTTCCAGAATCCCCAAGGTGCTTTACAGCAATCAGTCATTCATCCATGCAAACACAAACTCACACCTTGGTGGTGATGAGCTACATCATAACCACAGCTGCCCTGAGGTGCACTGATGGAAGCAAGGCTGCCATCAAATGCACCACCAGTCCCTCCAACCACCACCAGCAAGAAATGTGGGTTAAATGTCTTGCCCAAGGACAGTGACAGACTGAGCAGGGCTTGAACCTACAACCTTCTGATTATGGGGCACTTACTCTTCTGCCACCATTTAGTGCTTCATGTTGTTTACTTGTTGATTCGGAGGGATTTTGCAAGTGGCAATCAGACAATCATTAATCGACAATTAACCCCAAAACAGATTTTCTAAAAACTGTCTTTGACAAATGGAGAATGAACACTGACTTTGGAGTTTTTGAGTGTTTTTATTTTTATTTTTTTTTTAAATTAAACTCAGCCTTTAAAAGGCTTCACCAAAACAGCTAATGAGCAGGCACTCCCAAAGGTGACCTCCCTGAAGCTGCAGCAAGCAGCCCTTTTATTCTGCACCCACAGGTGCATCCTCTCAGTGCAATTAAGGGCTGCACACAGCCAGGTGAATGAAGACAGGCGGACATACAATACCATCATTAAAATTGTTCATCAAAAACAATTCAAACTAAAATTGCATTAACTGGATTCTAAATATTTATAAAACTCACTTGGTTAAAAGGGGAAACTTACTTTATTACATCATTAAAATCTAGAAGAAAAGTAATATTTTGGGGGCAATAAAGAAAGAGCTTCCAGCAGCAGTGAGATGAGGTCTAATAGTTGATGCTTCTAAATTATTTTGTAAAAACTTTACTGTCTCTTATAAATAAAAGGTTTCATTCTTGCACCACCAGTTACAAGAATGATCCAATCAAGACCAAACATCACAAATAAAAGCTCGATCTGCTGCTTTAAAAAGCTGCACATCTATCCTGTGTAGACTCCACATTCACAGCTCATGATAAAAACTCTTTACAACTGGAGCACAGATGCACATGCTTTGTCAAAGGGTACACATATGGGAGATCCAAGCAAGCATATTAGCAAACAGGATATTCTTGGACCTGTTGGCGCAGACACACAGAAGCTTCTAATAAAATCTCAGACGGCACCCAGACACCACCTTCTGTTCCTGCCATGCGCCCGTGTGTTAAGTCCTTGTGCTTTAGACAGAGGCTCATCCATGTGCGGTGCCAAGTGATTCTCATGGACTCACATGTGCTGCAAGAGTGACCCGGGAATGAGGAGATCTTCTTAGCACCGAGGACGTCTGCTTGTCTTTGCTGAAATCATCTTACATCACAGAATCAACCTGAATTTCTCAAAATCCTCCAAATTAAAGGTTAGATTGTAATTTAAACCAGAAGTGTATGATTTTTTAAACACATGCAGTAATAGCCAGGTTTAACACATTCACTGTTGTCAGAAGAATTTGCGACTTCAGTTTCACATTTACAGACAAGCATGAGCACAGATGTTAAAGCGTTAGATCATTCTAACTGATACTTGGGTTTGTACACTCATAAATGTGACACATCTGCTTTCCCTAACGTATTTCCCTTTGACAAGGTTAAAGAGCTCCAGTTACTTGAGTTACATAACCACCACAGTACAAAACAGACACTCACACCTCCAAACACATGCACAAGTGAAAACACACACTCAGCAACGAGCTATTTCGCAAAACGGACACACACACGAGCCACATGTCCAAACACACACAAATACTGGCAATGAGCCAGAAGCAATGCGCGCTGATCGGGTTTGGAAGATGGACAGATGTCCGTTCAGAACATGAAGCTGGACCTGTGTGATTCGTGGACAGAGGGCAGGAACTAGAGCGTGCGTGTCTGCTGATCGCCACATGGGGGCAACAGATTGAAATACATTCATGTAGCTGAAGGTTGTCTGAGCTTCTGGGATGAGTTCCAGTGCTGAAACACTGACGCTTTGTCCTGGTGTGAAGAAGGTAGGAGTCCTAAGTCACAACAGCCTGAGAGAATCTGGAGCTTTAAAGAATATCTTTATTTTTTACAGAGAGGAAGCTGTTGGCATTTGTGCAATTTGATTTCAGGACACAGATGCTATCTAAACTTTTTCTATATGTAATTTTTATTTTGTTTTGTAAACATGAAACTGTTTTCTTTTTATATGTTTTAATTATAACGTTAGGTCGGGAGTTTGTTGATGTTTATATCTTTTTTTTTCTAGAGGATGTAGTGTATGGTTTGTCCCATTTGGGCTTCTGTAGAAACATGGTGCAGTAGAGCAGAGCAAGAAAAGAAGAGAATCTTTAGCTTTTAATCAAAACAATTTATTATTTCAAAGTGAGAATTTCTTCTTAATTTTGAAAACAAAACAAAAATAAACTCCTTGATGTCAGAACTTTTTTCAAAAAAATTTGGTTTATTTGAGATCAGTTTTCCAGATTTCTGTGGTGATGAAAAGCATTTAGTAAATTAACCTAAATAAGATATAATTTTGACACGGGGAAACAAAATGCTCTAAACTAAAGGTTTTTATTTTTATTTTTGCTTTGTAAGTTTGTTTATTGTTCACACCAAAAAACAAAAATAATGCACTAAATTTTTCTGTCCATTTTTTTCATTCATCTGAGGCAATATGGATTAGAATGTTGCAGAATATACAATAACAACATAATATTAATAATTATTTCACTTTTTATTTGAACATCTCCTATTTTTTGATAACTGAATTTAATTTTACCTCCACTTAAAGGTTGAATATGGAACACGAACACCAAAGCGACATCTAGTGTGTGGAGGTTGTAGTTGCAACAATAGAACAAGGTTTCCAGCCGTCGGGGTTTGCCAGGTTTGCTGCTGATACGTGAAGCGAGCAGCCAGCACAATGTCCAGTGACGACCTTTTATGGTCGCTCCTCTTCTGAGAAGGATAACGACATCTTCTGGGCTAAGAAGCAGCTGCTTGACTTGCCAAGTTCGCCATTTTCCACAGTGCCAGCCTTTTTGTGACAAGCCGACTGTTTACCGTATTTGGCAACCCGCAATGGCGCCCTCTATTGGCTGGTAGATGTAAACATAAACCCAGTGTCGTGCCCGTCAAAATAAATATTTGAATATTTTTTTAAATGCTAAATAGCCTGTATTTGTATAGCGCCTTCTTAGGGTTCTACAACCCCCCAAGGCGCTTCACAACACAATCAGTCATCCACACATTCACACGCTGGTGGGGATGAGCTACAATGTAGCTACAGCTGCCCTGGGGCACACTGACAGAGGCGGGGCCTGCCGTACACTGGTGCCACGATCCCTCCGACCACCACCAGCAGGCAAGGCGGGTTAAGCGTCTTGCCCAAGGACACAACGGCAGCGACAGACTGAGTGGGTCGCGAACCTGCGACCTTCCGATTGCAAGGCGGCCACTTAACTCCTCTGCCACCATCGCCCTAAATTAAATTAAAATATAGCTTTTAAAGGAAACACTGTACCTTCATTCTGCACACCTCTAAACGCCCCATGGAGGTATTATTTTTTAAAAATAGCTTTTTATTAAATTCAACCTTTAAGATCAATAAAAGTCTTCTACCAAGTGTGGAAGTGGTGGATTTATTTAATCCAATAAAAACAAGACAGATTGATAAAAAACTGAGAGAAGAAAAGTTTTTCTTAGGATCTCAAGATAAACTGACTCTCTGCTGATCTGGTAGTTTGAATAACGAAAAAAAGCAGTAAGCCATAAGATTGAAAAGGAAGAAAATCAATCTTGTTAAATAAATGTATAAATTATTAGACGCCACACGGCATGGTTTATGGGCAGAAGTCTCAACCATTAAATGCCAAACTGGACATAATTTATTCGGTTTACCTAAATCTTCACATTAAAGTGTTGGGATTATAAATCTGTAGAGCACACAGACCAGAAATCATCCCTGTGCAAACATATATAACCACAAAAACCACCAAGAGGAGAGGGAGGGTGCAGAATAAAGCTAAGAAACCTGACAAATTGGTACTTTTTAAAATATTATCCTCTCACTCACCTTGTCAGCGATGAGGCTCTTCACTAACTTACGTTGTTGGTTAGTTTTTGTCACCTTTAAGCTTTAAAGTCTCTAATCTCCATGTTCATTCTGTATCTATGGGATCTCCCTCTGGGAGAGCTGGTTTCCTCCCACAAACCAAAAACATGGAGGACTGAGGACTCATGCTGAATGTGTTCTCTATTTGTATATAAAGATTTATATCATGTGCACTATAAATATATACAGTTCATCCTGTTCAGAGGTTTCCAGAGTGTTGGCCTCTGCATGCTTGAAATAACTCCTTAAAAACGACACTTGGAGCGTTTGATTTTTGATGAATTGACTTCAGGGTGTCGTCTTTTTTTTTTTAAAGAATTTGACCCATATTTACTCTGACAGGAGCACGGTTTTTGCAGTGTGAAGTAACATCTGTTAATATTGTTACCAGATGTGAATAGATCAATGCTTTGTTCAAAGGAAGGTTGGAATAGAAAGGAGGATAAAAAGCACAGCTTTGAAGTGTCCATGAGGTCTAAATATGTGTAAAGCCAGCACCCCAATTTATTTATATGTATAGCTATAATCAGTGGTGGTCCGTCCTACAGGCGACCTAGACAGCTGCCTAAAGCCTGGTTTATACTCTGAGCTCCGCAATGGAGAGACGCACACGGAGCGTTGGAAAGGTTTTCACATTCAAACTTCTGTTCAGGCAGCGGAGTGCCTAGGGCACCAAATGGTCTAGGACCGCCCCTGGTTATAATCTGAATTAAAGTAAGGCATGTTTTTTTAGGTAACTCTAAAGATTTGAAAGTTTTTCTGTCCTAAAGTCCATTTTCTGCAGCAGTTTATTCTAATGCAAGACTTTTGTCTGCTTTCATTCTGGTAAAAGTGTCTGCTCTAAATCTGAGTGTAGTTTTTGCCTTCTTCTCCGATCTCCTGAAGCCCGTTTCTCCCATTAATAATAAAACAAGTTATTCCAGACAGGAAAAAACTACCATTTTTTATTAGTATTTTTATTTTGTTCAGGACACCTTAGCTGGAGCCCCTGCTCCGGGAGGAAATAAAAAGAGAAACACCTTTTTTGTTGCTGATATATTAAGTCTGAGCAATGGTAAGTGCTTGTGCCTTTAAGCAATGAGAGTTTTTTTTATACAGCATTTATATACAGCATCTATACATCAAACATTCACACCAGCGTTAGGGGCTGTGGGTGCAGCCTCCAACTTCTCTTGACTGTTAATGAAAGAAATAAGGCAGGTAGAGAGAGTGTGAAACACAAAAATGTCCAGAAAGCACTTGGTTCAAATTGATAGACAAAAAAAAAAAGAGCATGCATATAATCTTTGGGAATGACTTTTTGTTGAAAACATATGGTTTATTCTGCAGTTTTAAGAAGCTATTTTCACCTTGTTTGGAGAAAAACACACTAGGAGAGGAACGAAGGATGACAGAGAAACGTCTAAAGAACTAAAACAACAGACATGAGCACAAGAAATCTGGATGTGACAGAAGCCATTGTTTTTATCTATTTGAACTGAGTTCAATGCAAATAGAAAAATCTTTCCACAATGTTGATGTTACACTGTCTTCTTTCACACTAATACATTCTAGAAAATCATCAGCTAACGGTAGTTTAAAACATGTTACCCGTGCTGCCTGTTCTACAGGCCAGCTTCAGTTGAATAAAATGCTATCTAACTGGGATTTGGACCATTTTGTTTATCGTAGTAGGGTTTTGGTTCATCTCTGCTTTTCTTTCACCAAATAAGTTGCATGTGATATTTTAGAGCATGTATATGTCCACCGAACTGGTTCCTGTAATGATATTACGTGTGCTAGTGTCACCATAGTGTGCAAATGTTTGCTATAAGCCTTGAAGCTAAATATTGAAAGTATGTTGTGTTTCAGATCTGTTAGAGTGCTGAACTGTGAGTGTACATTAATACCATCATCGTTTGTGGAGTGTTGGAAAGAGGAAGTGGGGATATGGTCTAACACACATTTACAAAACTTTTATTCGCCCATCTATAAACACACTCCTCCTCGTGAAGGCTCTACTTCTTCCTGTAGTTTCCCAGCTGGATGGCGGAGCGGTCGAAGACGCAGCGGAAGGTGATCGGCTGAACTTCCCAATAGGGAACGGGGTTGCTGAACAGGCTGATGCCGGAGTACATGGCCTTCTTGGTGTTGTAGCCAGGGGGACAGAAGTCTTCTGTTCCCACCACAGCAATCTTGTTGGCGTGGAGGTAGACCACCTGGGGAGGGGATTTAAATAATAACAACATTTGGGTACTGAATGAGACGTGTGTAGCAATGATGGAGGATTTTCCACACTAAAGCAAATAAAACTGATCCAACGAAAGATGAATAACAGCTCTGATAAGGCAAACATAAAACGGAGGAGATAAGATCCGTCAATCCATTAATTTTCTAGGTTGTGTGAAAAAGAAACCAATCTTCCTCTGCACAGATATTTCATTCAGTTTTTCTAGAAAGATACAAAAGCAATCCCAGGGAAGTCATGGGATAGAGTCTCATCAGGACCACGGTGAAGTAAGTTTGAAGTTGGATATTCGACAGACATTGGTTCACTACGGTCAGCGATGAGTCTTCATGCCGTGCGCTGAGCCACAGACGGCGGTTAGCTGGGCTTCCGAGGACACGCTTGGGAGCGGTGGTTCGCTTAGGGACCATCAACAAATATGTAGTCATTTGTAAACGACAACAAAAATCAAAAGCTTCTGGATTTATTGACTAAATCACTAAAAATTACTTCTGAGTTGTGTTACTAAACTACATCTACAAGACACAACAGTTTTAAAAATATTTCACACAATTTGATCTTTTTTATTAAGATTTCTATCAAAAATTAAGTGATTTCTTTCAATAGCTCCTAGGTAAATGAGTCTAAATACCCCAAACCATTTCTCAATGGTGTTACTAAGTCCGACTAATGAAACAGCAGTTTTTAACACATTTCATACAATTTGATCTTTTTTTAATAATATTTTTATCAAAAAATAAGTGATTTTTTTCAATAGCTTCTAGGTAAATGAGTCTAAATACCCAAAACCATTTCTCAATGGTGTTACTAAGCCCAACCAATGAGATACGGCAATTTTTAACACATTTCATACAATTTGATCTTTTTGATTAAGATTTTTATCAAAGAATTAATTGATTTTGTTCAATAGCTTTTAGGTAAATGAGTCTAAATACCCAAAACCATTTCTCAATGGTGTTCCTAAGCCCATCCTATGAAACACAGCATCCTGAGGTTCCCTGGGGGTGGGTTCGTTGGGGGGTCTATAGCGCTGGGGGACTTCTGGCCCGTTCTTGGGGTGCTTGGGTGACCTTGGAAGATGTCCTTCTGGTGGCCGTGTGTGGGGCCTTGAGAGGTTTGATGGTGGCCACAGGTCGCTGCCTGATAGCCATATCACTCTTGGGTGGGTCTGGGTGAGGGTTTGGTGGCTTGGGGTCTGGGGGCAATCGTCCCTGGATGAGGATCTGGGCTGGGCTTGGGGGGATTGGGTCCTGGGCTTGTATGCTGCTGGTGGCATGGGCAGGTGCATGTGGCAATGCCTGTCCTTGGCTCGGGGGCCTCAGGTGGACCTTGGTACCTCCTCAACTGGCAGGAACACTTCTATTGTATCGCGGGGGAGTATCCAACTTTGCCTGGGTTTCTGATGTCTTATGTTGTCTGGATGTTGATCAAATGCAAGGGTGGGAGTAAATATTCTGGAGCTTAGTTGGTGAACTCAGGCTCCATGGGGATCTGTGATGCTGCTGCTGTGGGCCCTGGCTAGATGGGCTGAGTTCTCCCTGTCCCAGGTGGGTTTTGTGAACGGGGCTGCCTATTGGGGTCTTTGGAGGAGCTGGCTCCCTGGGAGGACCCCCAAGTCTTTCCTCCCCATCCTCAGATATTACCCTCCCCCTGCTCCATCACATCACCACATACACATGCACATAGGGTCTTGGGGTATGGGAAAGTTCAGGGGGTGCGGGTGTGGTTCCCATATCCGCAGACCCTTGGTGGCCTGCGCCCCAATTTTAATTTTCATATTAAACACTTCCATCAACAGCATTTCATGCAAATGCACACTTAGGGCCTTGGGGGTGAGCACACTCAACGGCACATGGAGAGGGGGATCACTCAGCCTCTCCTCGGGTGCCGGTGCCCACTTCATCATTTACATCAATTTACCTAGGAGCTATTGAAAAAGATCACTTAATTGTTGATAAAAATCTTAATAAAAAAGATCAAATTGTATGAAATGTGTTAAAAACTGCTGTGTCTCATTGATCAAGCTTAGTAACACCATTGAGAAATGGTTTTGCATATTTAGACTGTTTTACCTAGAAGCTATTGAACAAAATCACTTAATGTTTGATCAAAATATTAATAAAAAAGATCAAATTGTGTGAAATGTGTTAAAAACTGCTGTGTCTCGTTGGTCAGGCTTAGTACTACCATTGAGAAATGATTTTGTGTATTTAGACTCATTTACCTAAGAGCTATTGAAAAAAAATCCCTTATTTTTGGATAAAAATCTTAATAAAAAAGATCAAATTGTATGAAATGTGTTAAAAACTGCTGTGTCTCATAGTTATAGATTAGTATCACCATTGAGAAATTATTTTAGGTATTTAGACTCATTTACCTATGAGCTATTGAAAAAAATCCCTTATTTTTGGATAAAAATCTTAATAAAAAAATATCAAATTGTATGAAAGTAATTTTTAGTGATTTAGTCAATAAATCCAGAAGCTTTTGATTTTTTTTGTAGTCGTTTACAAATGACTTGAAATTTGTTGATGGTCCCTAAGCGAACCACCGCTCCCAAGCGTGTCCTCAGAAGCCCAGCTAACCGCCGTCTGTGGCTCAGCGCACGGCATGAAGACTCATTGCTGACCGCAGAGAACCAATGTCTGTCGAATATCCAACTTCCAACGTCAAACTAACTTCACCGCGGTCTCATACGGTTCTATGCCAAGGCCTCCTTCCAGTTGGACGTGAAAGAGAAGCGTCCATGTTTTAGTAGGTTCAGACAAAGGTAGCTTTGAGTTTTTAACTCTTTCTTGACTTTAATCAAAATGTGTAGCATTTAATGCCTTTGGGGGATTTGATTGTGAGCTTTGCTCCCAAGGACATTTACAACAACAACACTGGCCTAATCCACTGTTCTACCCCAATTTTTAAACTACAAGCAAAAATGCAAAAGTCATTTTAAAAGTGGTTTACTGCATCTAAATAACTACATCAGTACTATTAATTAGATTTTTTTTAAAAAGCTCTGTGTACCTGGATGTACTTGTGCTCGGGCAGACCAGGAGGAACAGTGGTCAGAGCGTTGTTGTCCAGGTGCAGTTCCCGCAGATGTGGAACGTTGGCGAGAGTGGCGTTTTCCACAGAGCTGATCTCATTGTAGCTCAAACCGAGCCTGAGAGAACAACCAGTACATGGATGAGTTACTGGTAGCAAACAACAACAGAACAAACTGTAGGATTAATTAATAACATTCTCTGCTAGTTAACTATTCAAATAAGTTAAAAAGAAGAAAATAAAGCCAGGAAATTAACATAGTAAAATGGTAAATGGTCTGAATTTTATATAGCGCCTTCCAGAGTCCTAGAACCCCCAAGGCGCTTTACAACACAAGCAGTCATTCACCCAGTCACACACACATTCACACCCTGGTGGTGATGAGCTACATTGTAGCTGCAGCTGCCCTGGGGCGCACTGATGGAGGTGAAGCTGCTGTGCAGTGGCACTGGCAACATGAAGACAAAACCAGTTTTCATGCTAAAATACCAAAAAATGTTCATAAATCCATATTATGTCTACTTGCTTTTGACTTTTAGAAAAACTGAAGTTTGTTCATTTAGAGAAATATGTATTTGATTATCAATTATCAAGGGTTTGTGCTTTAAAATGAGTAGTAAATGACAAAAGTGATGCTAGAAAACAAGGACTATAATACAGCTTAAATACTGTGTAGACCTTTTCTGTGCAGTCTGCTGACATTTTACTTCAGTATTGATGAATTAAAAAGCTAACACTGAAAAGCACAAATTTCCCTGTTTGAACCTCAAATGTCTTCAAATTTTCACCGTTGCAGCATTGACCTGTGCCACTAAAGTTGAGCAGATATCACTGCAGACAATGATTCAGTTGTAGTTAAATAGGAGAACCATATCTGTCATTACTTGGCCAGGTTCCTCAGGCCTTTCAGGCTCTCTGCCGTCACTTTGGTGATCTTGTTTCCATCCAGGTGAAGCTCAGAGAGAGAGCTGGGCAGACCTGCCGACACACAAGAGAAGGGTTAATGCCAAGAGAAAACTAACTTCAGTGACAACTCATGAGACCATGCACACAAAAACCTTTTAAAATATAAAATCTTAACCCAATTATTAGTGTGTTTCTTGTGGATCACAACGAATGTCTTTTTTTGGTTGTGTTCAGACCTGATGCTACCTGGATAGGGTCTGGTTGATTGTCAACGTGCATGAGCCAACTCAAAATAAACTCTGGAGGTCAACGACTGCTAAATCCACCAACGCTGTTCCATGCAAGCAGCAGAGTTTCCATGCAAGTGTTTTATTGTGCTCATGGGATTTATAAAAAATTATTGTTAAAAGCAGCATCAAAACTCAAAGGACTCATGATTCTTAGAAAACTTCCTGCAACATATTAGTTACATCATATCCCAACAGTGAGTTTTGATGCATCCGATTTATTTCATGTATCGTTTACTTTTCTCTTAAATTGCTTCTTTACATAATTAACTTAATTAACTAGAGTACGTGACTGAAACCTGTTCCTTAAATACGTTTCAGGATTTTTTTGTTTTGCAGATGATATGGCAGACCCGTGACCAAGCTAACACTAGTGACCTGGGTTGTGTATTTATCTCTATATAAATAAGCTAACATGCATTAGGACACATGTCCTATAACATCTGGTGTGTACACATAATTAGAGCTGTCAACGTCTAATACAGACTTGTGCAAAAACTTCACTGTGATTTAGCTCTGTTGAGCCTACAGATCAACATCTAGTCATTAGTTTCATTTAACAAAAGGTAATAGTGTTTTAAATCAGAATTTTACTCATTTAATCAATACATTTGCAGTGGTCTCTAGTAGGAATGTATGACTTGTAAGTCGTACTCTGGGGGGAAAAAGCTCAGATGCATCTGCAGGATTTGGAGTCTTATTTCCTGATATTCGGACATCTCTCCTCTCATTGGCTAACAGCAACACAACTCTACCACTGACTCTGTTTGCTCTGCAACGTTGATGTTTTATCTCCACAAATAACACAAGCGTGGAGGAGTTCTGCTGTGTGGTGGAGTTGCTAATGCTAATTGTTAGCTTCTGCTAGCCGAGACGTTCTCTGCCGTTTCCTGGATGGTAAAAGAACAACAGCCTTCCCCAAGATGGGTGAGACCATGAATGTGAAGTGACAGTGTGACGTAGATCTGTCAGGCTTTTCGAATCCTAGAGTTTCACAGTTTATTTTCTATCAGAAGCTAATGCAGGAGATAGGTGGAGGAGACTTTTCATGTTCAGCCTGCATGAAAAACTCAGAGTTACTGATTATAATCAGAAATAATCATTAAAAAATGTTTTTCAGTGTTCCACACCTTTAAACTTTGTGCAAGCAGCCATGAGATCCTTACCTTTGGGAATCTCTGTAATGTTGGTGTCTGCAATTCGAATGTAGGAAACCCTTTTTAGGTCAGAAAAGGCACCTGCCTCGACTCCTGCACCCTTCAGAGGGTTGGACCCAAGCTCTAGAAAAAGAACGTACATGGATGTGTTACGATACAGAACGACCATTAGTCTCAGACAGGACCGTAATCGGGTCAACACCTTTAGAACGGTAAGGTCATGATTCATGCAATTCAAACTTTTTTCAATAAATTCATATTTTCTTATCTATTAAAGAGTATCTGGGAAAAAATGGAAGTAGTTAATTATTTAATGATTATAAAGTATAAAGCAAAAACTTTTCTAAAAGAAAATATCAGAACTTTATGGAACACACTCTTGAATATGAAGCTTTTCACCACAATGCCTTTTGGTAAGATGAGAAGTTTGCTTCTTCTTTGGTAGCCAACTAAAACAGTTTAGCCAGTTATTGGTCTATATCCAAAAGGTTGGGAGAAATAACATGGTACAGGCTCACTGGAAATGAATCGGCCCACATCTGCTGGCTCAAGTTCTCCTTCTGAAACTGGACCAAGTGTGCCTGTAGCCAGCTTGATCCATCGTTCCACAGAATGGGACCAAATGTGCCAATTATGAGCGAAACTGAGCCAAATCCAGACACCTCAAACTGGATCATAGCTTATACTCCCCTGGTGATCTGCTGCCACCAAGTCAGTTTGGCTACAGAATAGGGGTGTGCAAAGCAGCCAGTATTTGTATCTGTATTCGAATAAAACTCAAAATAGGTGTGAAAATCCCTTTTTTTGTGTTACACTTCTACACTATCACATGAATTAGAAGTGTAACGCAAAAAAGAAAAGGATTTTCACACCTATCTTGAGTTTTACACAAATACAAATACCCCCCCCCCCCAACAAATAAAAATACAGATAGAAATACTGGCTGTTTTGCACACCCCTACTACAGAACTAGAGGTTGGTAACATTACACACAGGAAGCTGTCTTTCATTGGTCTCCTACCCATGACGATGACTTGAGACATGCCCTGGAAGGAAACCTTTTTGATCTTGGTGATCTCGTTCTCGTGGATGCGAAGCTCATGCAGGCTCTTGGGCATGTTGGCGGGCATCTCTTTCAGGAGGTTCTTGGAGAGGTAGAGGCGCTCCAGCTTGATCAGAGGAGTGAGAGCTTTGGGGTGGATGGTGGTGATCTTGTTGTTCACCAGGATCAGAGTCTAGAAGAAAAAACAACAGGGACAC
Source organism: Aphyosemion australe (assembly GCA_006937985.1). Classification (NCBI taxonomy): domain Eukaryota; kingdom Metazoa; phylum Chordata; class Actinopteri; order Cyprinodontiformes; family Nothobranchiidae; genus Aphyosemion; species Aphyosemion australe. Next base: position 2,657,361 of record SSNS01000001.1, read on the forward strand.
TTTCTGATTACACTGGGAATAAATTATGAGTCAGACCCACATTTAACACACTCAGGGTTTGGCTATGTTTGCTATTGTTGAGATTAAAATCAGAGTTTTCTGTTTTTATGCTGTTTGAACCTTGTTTATGACTTTATCTCGACTTTTTCCACTTAGAAATGTTCATTCTACATTCTCTGAGTCTGTGCCAGAACTTTGAAAGATTAAAAAGCCAAGTTCAAGTCCACCAGGGGTCATCCATAAAGTATTTTAAACGGGAAAAGAGACAGAATGCAATGAATGGTATGTGAACTTTCCCCCTCAGGAGGCCAGTTGTGTTGGAGTGGAAACAGCCCCGGCTGTCAGATGGTGATATTTACTCCAACGGAGAAAGCTCCAGTTGGGAGGTGTGGGACTGTAAGTGGTCAGCTGAGATAGAAGATGTGTTTGAGTTGAGGAGGAATCGTTTGACACTATTTTGGCCACAAGTTGAGGAAACCTTCATTCAGGACCACTTCTTTTCAGAAAGACTTAATAAAGACAACAAAAGCTTCTTGGTTTAATTTAGTGCTTTTAAACTAAATGCTGACATCACATCCACCAGCTCATTTATCCAGTTATAATAAGTCTCGCTCTTTTTTAAATTTGTGAGGATTTAGGAGTTTCTGTTACTAATCAGACCATCCAGTGTGCAGCTGCATAATAAGACGTAAGTGGAGTGGTGACAAAAACTAAACGAGTAATCTGGATTTATTTGAAAAAATTAAGGTTTATTTTTTTTTTTAAATAGACCAAGATTATTGTGACATGACACCACTAATCACAAGCTGTGTGGAGATGATGCTGAACAGGTGGATGCTGATTACCTGTAGTCCTTTGAGGTTCTTGAAGTCCTTCTCCTTGATCTCAGTGATCTTGTTGTTCTGCAGGTCCAGGAGGGAGGAATCATCGGGAATATCGTCAGGAATGGCCTTCAGACCTGATGGAAAATTTTAATAAACAGATGCTAAATGGAATTGTAGAAGTCTTCTAGACACATTGACCACTTAGTCACATTCACCCACTCACACACACATTCGTACCCCTGATTCACATATCCAGGGGGCTACATAAGGCCAAGGACAGGACATGGGTGTATAACAGCCACCACAAAGGTACTAGATGACGTAATTACAGCATTAGATAGTAAGCAGGTCTGTATCGCTACCTTTATAGACCTTTCCAAGGCCTTTGACTCTGTTGATCACAGCATCCTTTTACAAAGGCTGTCCAATATCGGTCTGTCCACCTCCAGCTGTAAATGGTTTGCTAGTTATCTCACTAACCGTGTCCAGCAATTAAAGGCGGAGGACATTATGTCAGATCCACTGATTGTCTCTAAAGGTGTGCCTCAAGGCTCCATTCTGGGCCCAACGCTTTTTTCTATCTATATCAATAATATAGCCGAGGCTGCTGGCACCTCCCGGATTCACGTCTATGCAGATGACACCATTCTGTACACAAGTGGTCCCTCTCCCCAATCTGTGGCTTCCAGTCTTCAACTCAGCTTAGCCTCTATAGAGCAGTTTTTTTATAATCTCCACCTCTGTTTGAACACCACTAAGACCAAGTGCATGCTATTCAGCCGAAAACCCGTTGCCTCAATTCCCCCCACAATCACTTGTATGAACGGTGTGGTTCTGGAATATGTCAAAACTTATAAATACCTAGGCATTTGGTTGGATTCCTCTCTTTCATTCACCACACACATCAATAACCTTCGGACAAAAGTCAAAGCCAGACTGGCCGTTCTATTCCGCAATAAAGCTTCTTTTACTCATGCCTCCAAACGCACCCTTGTTAAGACTACTGTATTGCCAATTTTGGATTATGGCGACATTATATATAGAATAGCACCAAATACGACCCTAAAAAAACTTGACACACTTTATCATTCAGCCATCCGTTTTGCCACTAATGCACCCTTTCATACCCATCATTGTGATCTGTATAAACTGGTGGGCTGGCCCTCGCTTCACACCCGGCGCCTCCATCATTGGGTTCTCTTCATATACAAGACAATCCTGGGAAAGACACCTCTCTACCTTTCATCTCTTCTTCATGCCACTCATAACACTTACCAAACTAGATCAAGTAACATTATAAAGTTTAACACCCCCCCAACATCTACCACCTTTGGACGTAATGCCTTTCATTTTGCAGCAGCACACGACTGGAATACATTCCAGAACACCCTCAAACTCACATCCTTCATCCCAATCTCCAAATTCAAGCAGACCATCCAAAATACAATAGTTGACTGTTGTTCATGCTGACAATCTGGATACTACATATATAAGCTCTTTTATTTATTTATTTTTTAATATTTTATACTTACTTTTTTTAATGTAAATGTTTGTGCTATGTTTTATATTGTATGCATTCACTGTTTTACTTATTTATGCAGCCTGTTGGCCAGGTCATGTTTGTAAATGAGAAGTGGTTCTCAAACAGTTCACCTGGATAAATAAAGGTTAAATAAAATAAAAAAGGACACTTCAACATGTGGCGAGGAAGCCGACATCAAACTACAAACTTCTTGATTGGCAGTCGACTGCTCTTTCTGTGGTTTCATATTAGTTGGGGTACACGGGGCTGTAGAGCCCAGGGTTCCCCAATATGAGGAAGTTGTTTGGCTTCCTTAGCCCACAGAACTCTTCCCACATACGGCCTCATAAGGATTCACTTTAAAGGAGACAAATAATCACTTTAAAATGAGTTCTAATAGTCCTATGGTCTGTACAAAACATGTTTATAATGTTATTTTCACTAAATCCCTCTCACATAAAGTGATTTCAGCTGTTTTATTCTTGACAGTTTCAGCACCTTCCAGAATGAGCCGTTCTAGGGCTCTGTCACTTTAAGAAAACAAGCTGGAGCTGGCCACGCCCACCCATCCCCCACTCATGCTGCTATAAGCTGAGAAGCTCTGCTCCTCCAGCAGCTGCTGCTATCCTCCACATGAGAGGTGGCTCTTTTGAAACGACTTGTGTTTGGCACGATGACTTTGATATTATTTTTCATTATTGGAGTGTTTATAGAGGCAGGAAACCCACAGGGCAAAACAAAAGGATGCAAAAGGTGATTTTTCATAATATATCCTTTTCAAACACCTGATCTTTTATACTATTCAGATGTTAAAGGCAGCTCTTCTCCTTGCGTCGCATTTTTCAAGTCTGACTGATGCAATTTAGTTTAAATTTGATCACAATGACCTGGTAAGAATCTGAAAAATAACTCACCAGAGACTCAATGTCTGCTAGACATACTCATCAGAGCAGGATCATCTTCTTCATGTGTATTTGAACCTTCATCTGGAGTCCTTCAGACCAGATAAGGTTTCCGTCTTGTTCTTAACTATTTTAAAGCTATTGTTATGATTCTAATAAATCATTTGTAGAGTTGTCAGTTTTATGTTTTGACTGTTATCAAGTTTAAAATCTTTTTTCTCAGATCAGTGACAGTGTTTCTATTGAATGTTCCTGGCAGAGGTCATCATGGATCGAATCCCTCGGGGTGAGATCCGAGGACGTGAAGGTGACGTTTTAGTGGTCAACACCTGCTGAGACGAAACCACAAACTCTCCTCTTAAAGTCAGAGAGTTTAACTTTTGGTACATCTTATGACACGTTTTCAGTATTTTGCTTATTTCCTCATAAATATTTAATAATGGAGGAATAAAAATTGACTTTGAACAGATTTGGGCTTTTCCGCTCTTAAAAGTTGCAGCATTCCGAAGGGACTAGGCTCTTTCATGCTCTGAGGGACATATGGTGGAAATTGTCCTTAAAACAAATTTCCTTTGGAATAAATATGCAAGTGCATACCTGAGCAGGAAAGTCACATGGAAATTATTTGACTTGGACTTAAGCTCCACACACGACACATTGTGACCAGAAAATCACTTCTAAAAACACCCTAGCCCAAACAGAAGATTAATCTCTGTCGCTGCTAAGTGACGTGAAATTTGAAATAAAGTGGCATCTATAAACTGTTTAACAAAGACTTGGAGTCCCGGGTATTTCTGGACAGATTTTGGCTCAAAAACCTGGGATGACTTCTTCAAACATTACCTCTAAGTTGGTTTGTTTTCCTGTCTGCTTCTCCAGCTCGGCAGCGAATGACCCATAAACCTTCACAGCTGTTTGTGGTCACAGCTCAGTCTCACTTTATACCTCTTCACTTGCACAAACATTCATTTTTTATCATTCTTGTATATAAAAAAGACAATCACAGACTTTGCTGCTCAGACTTTCCTATTTTAATGGGTTTCTTGAAAGCACATCAGTTTGAAAATGTACAAGTGTCTTTAAAACAAGCTGGTGAAGGTCAGAATTCAAAGATGTTCGAATGAAGGCAACTGAACTTCTTTGGTTTCTTGAAGACGTTTCTCTTCTCATCCGAGAATCTTTGTCAATTCTGACTGAAATATGGGAGGGTCTAGCTTATAAACTGTAGCTGTCTGTTGTTGCTTAATGAACAGAAATTACCTATGAACACCCCTCCTCCCTACCCCCTGATGAGTTGTTAGCCTCTATGTGGCGACTCATACTGCAGTTGCCCTGAAACTGCAGATAATGCCATTCCCTGCCTCTGACTATCATTTACTTCTTTTATTGTTAATTGCTTTTACTTGATTTTTTGTTTTTAAATAGATTTTTGCTATTTTACTGTATTTATATTTTTATGTTCAGCACTTTGGGCAACATCGTTGCATTTAAAGTGCTATACAAATAAACTCGATGATGATGATGATGATGACTCATCAGGAGGTAGGGAGGAGGGGTATTCATAGGTAGTTTCTTCTCATTAAGCAACAATAAACAGCTACATTTCATAAGCTTGACCCTCCCATATTCCAGCCAGAATTGACAAAACTCCTTGGATGAGAAGCGAAACATCTTCAAGAAAGCAAAGAAGTCCAGTTGCCTTAATTTGAACGTCTTTAAAATATTTTTTTTTGCCACCAAACTGTGTTACAATCATATTTTAGCTCAAAAATACATTTGCTATCATTTCTAAAAACCATTAATGCACAGCTGCTGTGGACCAAAGTGGACTCATTTCCAGTATTTTAAAGCTAATCTTGCTGTTTCTGTCAGGCTCAGAGCTCAGTGATCTGACTGTGTTGAAGGTGTTGGTAGGACACCGTGAGGAGCAGACAGCACAAACATCACTTCTGCAGGTTTGTGCACGCACTCACCAACAAACCCCTTCAGGAAACTAAAACTAATCATGCAGGTGGATTTTCCTTCAGCAGTCATCAAAAGCTTTGAGTGTTTGCACTTTTCTCTTCAGAAAATGTCTCGCTGTGATGCTGCAGCTGAAGACCTGATGAGAAATCCACATTTCCACAAACGGTTTTTGAAAGTTGGGCTTTCATTCTTGTGTGTGTGTGTGTGCGTGTGTATGTGTGTGTGTGTGTGTGCATGCTAGCTGTTCTGGGAAGCAGATGGCGCCCTTATGCCGAAGGAAAGCATTGCTGCTGTTTGTCCTGTATGGATGAACGATGTAAAGAATCTAGTGTCTGTCAGTCTGGCACTTCCCGATCTGCTCCACCTGGCGTGTACGAAGTCAGCTCAGAGTTTGCGCTCTGACCCCAAACTTCTCTTCTTCACTCGTGTCTGTCTGCTCCTCTTTTGTTTTATCATGGCAGAATCCCCAGTCGGTGTCCCTCCCTGCTTCTTCTCATCCAAAGAACAAGCCTCTCCTTCTCCAAACAACACCAGAGCCAAAGAGCCAATCAATCACTACAGCTTATCTTGCACTTTTATGTAATAAGCAGGAATCGCTAAAGAGAGGGATTTTTCTGCAACTGTTTTACATCAGATTAAACACATCTGATGTGCTAGAAACAACAAAAAGCGACAACTGAATAAACTGTTTTGACTATGATGAGGTAAAAAACAGTTAACGTAGTCATTAGAAACTTGGGTTTGTTCAGGACTTTCCAAAATCCAGAATAACCTTTAATCTTCACCAGTGTTTAGGAAAACAAATTGCCCTGAAACTGCAGATAATGCATCAGTTACAGGAAGTGAAGTAAGACTCACAGCATCTGCGAGTGATTAACAAATCAACACTGGCCCCGTGTTCGCTGGAGGATTTTGCAGCCATGTGTAACTCAATACACCCCTCAAATGACCCAGTAAGTCTGGGTGGAGGGAGTTTACAGCTTCTTCTGCTATTAAAACAACAGCAACGCAACTAAAAGTTCAGTAAAACTACGGCAGCTATCCTGTCTGACCCCAACGCCTCATCCAGTAAACTCGTCTCTGTCCTACAGTAAAATGCAGCTTTAAAAACCGATTCTCAGCACGGTTATGTTTTCTTGGAAGTGCAGTTTTGTCAGCCCAGGTTCTGCAAACCACAAATATGTGTAAAGTCAACTTTTTTGGGAAATGTTTTGATGCACGGAAGTTCCCGTTTAGTGAGTCAGAAAGCATGCAGGAGAGATTGCCCCATAAAGGAGTGACCCTGACGCTGGAGGGGTAGTGGACGCTGATTGCATGATAATACTGTACTTTAACTAAACCCATATGTTGTAGCAAAGTGGGGGTGACACATAAGGTGCTAAAATTACATGTCTGTGCAAATAAAACTGCAAAATCAAAGTCAAACGGCTTTGTTGTGGTTGATGTGCAAATTTCCGGGTGGTGGAGGATTCACAACATTCCGGTTCTGGTGGAAAAACACATTTCCTGTTTGATTCCTGACTCCTTTGAGGCAGCTTTAGGATCCATAAACTCTGTTTTAGGGGGCAGGAGAGGTTTCTGGGAGAGGAACAGATGAGAACTATCTTTCTGCAGCCTCATTTGTTGACTTCTCAGCCTTGGGTCGTTTCATTTTAAAACGTTTAGGTTAAATGGAGGCTCGTATAACAACACAATGGCAGAATTTAGGTTTTTTCTTCTAATTACAAATCTACACTTCATGCTTTCTCAAAATTGTAATATAGTTATGCACTTTTTTAAGTTTGAATGCAAACTTGTTTTTTTGACACTGGTTTGTCAAGAATTCAGCACTTTTTGATAAAATTGTGATGCTTAGCAGAAATGTATCATTATTCTGGTTCTTTTCCATTCTTGTATCATTATGAATCTGAACAGCTGGGCAGCCTTGATGCATATCCATTTTGGGCATTTTGACAGCATAAATGAGACCTGAGGTGTGTCTGCTTACCAAGATCCGAGCACTGGACCACACGTCGTTGGCACTGGCATCTGAAGGGGCACTTAGGTCCACTTATTTCAGGCAGTTCTGGTTCCTTTGGTGGCAGAGGTGTACCTGATCCAGGTTCATCTTCCATCATGAAGTCTAAGAAGCCAGTTTGGTGGAAGGGCAGAGCCCAGCAGGCTGTGACCAGGAGCAGGGAGAGACAGGCTGTCTTCATGGTGCTGCTAGCAGAGCCTGCAACATATTTTGGATGTTTGGGTGGATAAAGATTTAGGTTAGAAATGTTCCATTCCTTTTATAATTTATAGACTTATCAGGTTATTGCTGAACAAAATCAAAGGTAAACAGTGGGATGCTGGATGAAACTACAGGGTGGAGCAGAAGACAAGAGGTCGAGTATTTCTTTTCTGTCAAAACAATTCCATAACATATTACTAACAGCTAAAGAAAATGAAAAAAAAAACACAAGACCAATATCCCTAAGTATTTTTCTGGCATGACAGAATTTGCCATGATTCAAATCCCAAAACATAAACCGATATGAGGAAAAATGTTTGTATTCTTTGGGGCTTCATGGTGGTCACAGGTTGAAATCCCAGCTCCAGCCATGTAGGGTTAGCATGTCTTCCCCATGAATGTGTGGGTTTTCTACAGGTACTCTGGTTTCCCCTCCAGACCAAAAACACGCATGTTAGGTTGATTGGCAAACCCTAAATTGACCCTAGCTGTGAGTGTGATTGATTGTCTTGGTGTGTCCCTGTGAATCGGTTTAATTGTTTTTGTTTAAAAAGCACCACATCTGCAAAAAGCAGAGACCTGATTCTTAGGCCACCAAAACAGTTCCCCTCAACACCTTGGCTGCACCTAGAAATCCTGTCCATAAAAGTTATGAACAGAATCGGTGACAACGGGCAGCCTTGCCGGAGTCCAACTTTCATTGGGAACGAGCCTTACATACTGATGGCAATGCGGACCAAACTCTGACACTGGTCATACAGGGACTACACTCCAGGATCTGTCTTCAGTCTTGGCCACATTATTTACCAGGAACTCTGTTAGTCAATATAAGTGGCTAGCCAACATGCTAGTGCTGGAGTGTGCTTCCAGCACAATTCCTGCATGTTTTAGATTGTGAACACAGCTAATTTGTTTGATTTAGTGATGAACCATGATACACTGCAACTATGAGGGGACCAAGGACAGAGCCCTGTGGTACACCCCAGCTGAGTCTCACCCAGGGTGATGTAACCTCACCCATCCAAACACAGAAGCTCCTAACCTTGGAGGTAGGAGTGGAGCCATTTGAGGGCCAGCCCAGTGATCCCCACCCAGTGCTTTAATTGGTCCAGAAAGATATCATGGTCGATGGTGTCAAAAGCTGCAGTTGGATCCAATAACAGCAAGACAACAGCATCATCCATATCACTAGGTAAAAAGTATCATTAAGAACCATTACAAAAGCAGTCTCAGTGCTGTGTCCAGCCCTGAACCCTGACTAGAACATCTCCCATAAATCATGAGTGTTCAAGAAAGCTACCAGCTGTGAATACACAACCCTCTCCAGCAGCTTCGAAATAAAAGGGAGTTTCGAGATGGGCCTGTAGTTAGTTAAAACTACAGCCCAGGCTTTTTCAACATAGGATGAACAATTAACCCTTTCTTCAACGAGTGTGGAACCACACTGGAAGTGAGACTGCCATTTATAATAGCCAAAAGAAAAGGGGCCAGCACTGGGAACGCTTCCTTATAGCGAATAGGTGTCAAAACATCACAGAGAGAGCCAGATGGCTTTAGCTGAGTGACCATTTTTTCTAACTCAGATAAAGACATTGACTCAAATGTCGCGAGTGTAGCTCGGGGAGGCACTGGGGCCACAGAGACGGGCGGCAATAGCGGCTCGAATAGCCGTGACTTTAGCGACTAAAAAATGAAGGAAGTTGTCGCGGTTTTTAACTGTGGGGAACAAAGGACCAGGGACAGAAAAGCTTCACTACGGAAAAAAGGATCATGAGAGTTTGATGCCACGATATCAGCAAAGAACTTTATCCTCGCATTCTTAACAATTTCCTGGTAGGTAAACAAGGACTCTGAATATTTCACAAGAGACTTGGAGTCTGTCCCTTTTCCATTTCCTTACTGCCATCCTACAGGTCCGCCTGCAGGCCTGAATAGTCAGAGAGCCAAGGACCTGCTCTAAGCCCTGGTTTCCTGATCCTAAAAGGTGCAATCTCATCCAGAATATTTTTACAGATCATGTCAAACTGGAGGGTAAGCTCCTCAGTGCTAAGTGGCATCGAGTATAACTTATCCCCTTCTACACATAAGATCTCACCAAATTCAGCAATTTTAGCGGCATTTAAAACACGACAACATCTCACATGAGAGAATGTCACAGCAGGCAAGCTGGGTAATTTAAAATTACATAAGATGGGTGAATGATCAGAACATTTATTTAAATTTTTTTTATTAAAATCACCAAGAATCTAAACATGATCACACTTTAGCATGTTTACATCCAGTCAGAGAAGTCCTTTAAAAAGTCCACATTAAATTTTGGAGGGCGAAATTTCAAATAACAGGGGAGGCGGCCCGAGCTCAAATAAGCACATTTCGAAACTAGAGGGTAAATTTGATGGAAAAAGCTGTTAAGTTAAATTAAAGCAAGATTTATAAATGACAAGCAGCCCACCGCCTCTGCCAGAAGACTTCGGGACATTAAAACAGCTACAATCCACTGGTAAAAGCCCTCAAATCCCCCATAGGCAGCCAGCTCTCACTGATACTCAGAAGTTCCAGCCCCTGTGCAACAAAGACGTCTTTCAAAATAAAAGTTTTGTTCATTATCGTCCTGGCGTTGACCAGACTGAACCGGGTAAGTGGCGAGATCGTTAATCCAGCGCTATTGCAGCCCAAGCTCAAAATTAAAAGCTATAATTAAAAACAATAAAACAACCCCCCACCCCCAAAACAAACAAACATACAAAACAAAAAATAAATAAATAAAGATAAAAATAAATGTGCCTGTAATATGTACGAACAACCCAGGACAGGAAATACAGCTAAAAGAGTCTTGAGCCAACTCTTAATAACATCAACGTTCTTGTCGGCCCTTAGGTGACTGTCCCACAGATGGGAGCCATAATACTGGAAGAAACCTCTTCATAAGTATTTGTTCTTACTCTTGGGCCTGTTAAGAGACCAGTGCCAGAAGACTTTGTGGTCTGATGGGGTTCACAAGTTCAAGTTCACAACTCTGCAAAAATACTGGGCCCAAGACCATTAAGACATTAAAAACCAGTAAAAAAAAATTTGAAATCAATCCTGAAACACAGGAAACCAATGCAGTGAATTTAAAACAGGTCTAATATGAGCCCACGTCCTGGTCTTGGTTGGCACAACCAGAAGGGTTTGGGACAGCTGAAGACTGGACAGGTTGGTCTTGGGTGACCAGAAAGCAGGGCATTGCAATCATCTAAACGACTAGCGGGTGTGTTGGCTCGAAAGAGAAGAAGGCGGACTTTGGGTAGGGTTGTTTTTAATTGATAAAAACCTTCTTTGACTACATGTTTGATGTGTTTTATTAAAGTGAACTCAGAGTGAAAAAGAACCTCAAGGCCTCTGAGTTGTTTGGAAGGAGCAGAAGACAGGGTTTGTCATTTCTGACGTGCATTTTCTCCCTCCCCCAATGATTAGAACTTCAGTTCTGTCCTGTTGGAGCTGCAGAAACTTCCCTGCAGTCCAGGTCTTTGCAGATAAAAAGTGCATGAATTGGTCGGGGGTCATTAGGGAACACAGAGATGTATAGCTGTGTGTCATCAGCATAACTGTGGAAGTTATTTCTTTGCCTTCTGAAAACCCCACCAAGTGTCTGCATCTACAGCATAAAAACAAAAGGGCCTACAATACAGCCTTGAGGAACACCATTTATAGCCTCATAGATCTGTTTGTAGCATGTCTATAATTACCATAAACGTTCTATGTGCAAATAATTATTTGATTGAATAAAAACAAGCTGCAGAGTTCAGGTGTGTTTGTGTGAAGTGAAAGATTGATTAATTGAATTGAACAACCACATAGGTGCACGGTAGTTTCATGCAGTTACAAGCTATTTTGGGGTTTTAGTGTTTTTTTAACTGGTTGAACCACACAAGCAGTTAAAATAACAGGAGGACCTTTAATAAAACGTTCAATCACCTCAGGGAAGAGATGGCTTCTCTGCACTGTGGCCTCCCACTGATTAAAGTCAGTGTCACTCAGAAACACACAATAGTGGTCAGACAACAACAACAGAGGCTAAACCATGGGTAGAGACAAGCTCAAGGGTGTGTCCCCTGTTGTGAGACGGCTGCTTGGCATGTTGACAAAAAACCCTACAGGAATATCTAAAAACTGTTTAAACAGATATTCTGGTGCTTTATAGGCTTGTAGATTAAAATCACAATGATTTTATTTTACTCAGCATGGCTGGAAACTCTGAAAACTCAGTGATAAAATCAGCATAATGTCTGGGTGACCTGTAGACAGTAACACCAAGTTTTGGAGAGCTGTTAAAACGAAGGTGTGATGCTCAAAGATAGGACTCTGTGATGGACTGATGAACTTTTCAGGATGTCCCCCGCCTCTTGCCTGATGTCTGCGAGATTTTTATTTCCTCTTCAAAAAGGAATGATTGTGCGCCTGAGGAATTTTACCTTTAGAAATGACAAAGAAACTTCTGGCTGTTGCTAGGCTGCACGGTGGAGCAGTGGTTAGAGCTGTTGCCTTGCAGTAAGGAGGTCCTGGGTTTGCATCCCAGCCTGGGGTCTCTGCATGGAGTGTGCATTCTGCTCAAGCGTGGGCTCTCTCTGGGTACTCTGGCTTCTTCCCACAGTCCAAAAATATGACTGTCAGGTTGATTGGTCTCTCTAAATTGTCCTTAGGTGTGAGTGTGTGCATCGCTGTGTGTCTCTGTGTTGCCCTGTGATGGACTAGCAACCTGTCCAGGGTGTACCCCACCTGCATGCCCGAAGACTGCTGGAGATAGGCACCAGCCCCCGCGACCCTGCGTGGATAAGCGGGTATAGAAAATCAATGGATGGATGGATGTTGCTACGTCTGCACGAGTTTATTAGTGATACGCCGGGGATGAGTGCAAATCAACATTTATGGCTTCTAGTGTTTTCTCTTCTGTTCAAACAAAATAAATCATCAATTTGTGAGCATCAAAACTCAAGAAAAAACAGTGTAAACATGCAGCCAGGAGGAGAATCCTTGTATTCATCTATTTGTGAGCACAACCACTCAGAGACAATGAGGACATCCATGCAAACCTCCTGACCTTTCACTCACTGACACGCGCTCGCTTTCTTTCTCACACAGACAAACAGTCTCAAAAAGCCAGCAATCTGTTGGTCGAACCTTCAGCCAAAAGCTGTTCCTTCCAAAGCGGTGCCACAATAATTGAAGGGCTGGTTTGAGCCGCAGCTGCAGCGGACCTTGACCCAAACATCATGAGCAGGATGAGGAAACCTACCCAAAACCATCAGTTGGCCGGGCCTTAAAGCAACTCTCTGGAGATTTATATGGTGTGTAACGATGATGCTCATGAGCTGTGTCTTTGACTTTCTTTTTTTCTGTCTTTTGAATATGTGCTGCTTATTCTGCACTGTTTTAAAGTCACATTTATGCATGTCAATGCAGTACAGTTCATGTTCCTCATCCGAATGAGAGGAAACCTACAAAAATAGCAGGTTAAGATCTTTAAATGGGTTTGAGGAGTGTGTGAGAGACAGCGGGGAGAAAATGATGTGCTGACATGGTGTAAATCCAGTTTAGGGTTACATCAGGTCAGGCATATAGGGATCACGGCTGGGAGCTGCAGAGCAGTAATTATAGTCTTTGTCCACTAAACAGCCGGTGCTTCATCACACTGTACAGCTTTGTTTGAGTAGTTGCAGCGTGTTCACCTAAATTCACATGGGAATTAGGTTGGATGGCGGAACTCCGATTCAGTTTCTTTTCCCATGAGACGTTCAAGATCCTTAAAAACACCGAAAATGGTGATTTCATAAATCTGGATTAGTTTAAGATGCAGTTTTCCATGCACTTTCTCTTTGGACGTGTGCACTGCAGGATGTAGAGCTCCAATCTGGATTTCCACCAGATGCGGAATGTTCCAGCATCCAACAGGCTGACTAAGCTTGGATGTGTTCCTTTCTCATATCTAAGCAAAGCTGATAGTTTAAGCCAACCAAAACTTTGTCTGCAGTCTTGGCAGGAACAGCTTTTCTTTTATCATTAGTGACTGAAGGCCTTCCCAGGTTAAATAGGCCTGTTAATCCATCGTGGATACCAGATTGGTACCATGCTGTATCAAAACACATTAGCATAAACATAAGACATAATCTTTATTAATTGTTGCCAAATTGGTATTTTTAATGCAGCTGCTGATGTAAAATCCCACATCTGGCACATTTTAGCAGGTCAATCATGTTGCATGACTATGACCCCCCCTCCAAAATCCCCCAATGCATTAAACCAGACCGTGAAATTTTACCAGCTGAGTTCTGACCCTTATCTTCTCTTTGACCCTTTGACCATGAGCGCTTTAACAGAAATGCACAGACATGCTTCATGGTGCAGCATTTCAGACATCCACCCATGTGTCCTGCAATCAATCTGTCAGGCTTTGTCTATAAACACTTCAGCAACTTTTTGTGCAAGCTGGACAGGCTAGACAGTGATTTTAGGCTACAATCTGTGAGGGTTTAATAACGGCATAAACAAGATTTAAGAGCTTGTTTGTAACTCTTATTAAAATAAAATAAAACCAAGAAAAAGGACATTTTTGAGGATTATTTCTTTGGAAATGAAATTATATTTTGTAAGCAGAGCTTGGGAAAAGACTTGAAACAGTATTAATGTTACTGATTTAGATTTTGGATTAAATCAACTCTATTTTGGCTCTTTTATATAAATAATCACCATATTGTCATGCAAAGTGTTCCTGCAAGCCTGAAAGTTACTTTGAATTCCAAACATATGAAGAAAATGGTTCAAATCCACAGCTTTTAAGGGTTTTTCACCTGGAATGAATGCAGAGAGAACCTGCTGTGCACCTGGTATCAGCCACTTTATTATCACTCAGCTCACATCCATCCACTAACCTTGCAAGATGAAGGCCAAATCTCCCCCTTTCCCTCCTTTGTTACACACTTATAATCCTGGCACATTCAGCACCGGCTCTCATCAAACAACACACTCAGCTCAGAGAACTGTCAAAACAACAGGCAGGAACACGACTGGACCGAGCAGCATTTAGGTTTCAGTCAGAATCAGCTTTTTGAATAAAAAAAAATGCAACTTTTTGAGCATCTTTATTATCAAATTAAAGGTCAAAGTGAGAATTCTTTTTATAGTTTTGCTTCTTTAAATGAGCCTTTTTCATATGAATGTGGTATAAACATCTGAGAAAATATCAGCGAGAAGGTTACTGGTTCAAATCCCGACCTGGGGTCTTTCTGCAGGGAGGTTGCATGTTCTCCATGTGCAAGCATGGGTTCTCTGCAGGTTCCTCCTACTGTCCAAACATGTGACTGTTAGGTTAATTGTTGTCTCTAAATTATCCTTAGGTGTGAGTCTGCATGTGCATGGTTGTTTGCCCTGCGATGGACCCCTGCATGTTTATCCAATGACTGCTGGAGAAAGACGCCAGCTCCCTGTGATCCGACAAAGATAAGCAGGTATCGATAACAGATGGATGGATGGATACTTTTATTTAAATGGCGCCAAATCCTGACAAGAGTCGTCTCAAGGCACTTCACAAAGTAAACATTCCAACTGAGTTCAGTTCATTTAGCCAATTAGTAAAACGTTTCCTATATAAGGAAACCCAGCAGATTGCATCGAGTCACTGACTTGTGTCAGAAACTTTACAGCAATCCCCACTAAGCAAGCAAAACTCTAACTTTCTGTTATTTTCTGAAATTTTGCCATTTTCTTGGACATTTGGTTGTGAAGCAGAACATTTGTTTGAAAATATTGAGCAAACTTCTAAATTATTTTCATAAATGTGTGATTTTGATTAATGATAATTAAAAAA
Organism: Aphyosemion australe; assembly: GCA_006937985.1. NCBI lineage: Eukaryota > Metazoa > Chordata > Actinopteri > Cyprinodontiformes > Nothobranchiidae > Aphyosemion > Aphyosemion australe. Next base: position 2,672,635 of record SSNS01000001.1, read on the forward strand.
ACCAATGTTAGATTTGGTTTGAATGGATTCTATAATAGCTTACAACGTGCTAAATTGTCACACATGTTGTATGAATTTTCAGAAAACTAAAGCAGGTCCAAATAAAAGTTTTTCCTTCTTGTTGTGACTTTTTAATAATATTTTCCTCAAACTTAGGAATTGACAAACAAATCATTTATCCCTCGTGTTTCAGCGGAGATGAATCATTCATTCATTCCGTGTCTAAAAGGGGTGGAGGAGGACAATTCCTGTTGCAACAGCATCCTTCTCAGTTCTCCATCTTCTCCTTTTGTCTTCCTCCTCTCGTCCGCCCCCCCATCCCCCACTCCCCCAGCAGTCTGGCCGTGGCATTACTAATGATTCCCAGACAGGAAGTGGAGCTTTCAAGAGGGAGGAAAGTAATTCTCCCTCCTTTGCGTTGTCACTCTCTATTCTTTGCTGCTGCCTTTCATTGAGAAGTTCCGGCTCTGAGATGCCAGCAGAGAGATGAACCCATGATGCTGATGCATCAAAGCAGCAAACATGAAGCTACATAGTTCATTCATTTTTGCAAATCCAACAACAAAAAGCATACATTAAGGACGAGGCTCCACCTTTTCCAGCTCCCCTCAGGCCAGCGTCTGCCTCTGCAGAGCGTCTGCTGGCAGTTAATCACTGGAAGGTATTTACAAGGCCACAGGACATTTAAAACACGTGTGGCCTTTTCAACCCATCAGCAAATAAAACTTAAGCTTCCTCCCCACGTGGTTGAATAAACATGCAATTAATTATGGAGGAAAAAGCCCTGACGTTCGCTGTTGTCTCAGGAGTCCGAGGTCATCGTTTTTACGCTTCCCCTTAGGTTTGAGGACTTTGTTGATCTCAACTATGCAAAGAGGCAGCCAGCATTTGTTGCCAAAAACCTCTCGGAAATCAATAAATCAGCCTGGTCTTTGGTTGTTTTCTGCGCAAAACAAATCTATTTTACAGAAATGTGAGTTCTTTCTATAGGAGAACGAGTCAAGCTGTAATTGAAGGATCATTCAGGGGATTTCGAATGTTCCTTTTGTTTGCAGCCATACGATGAGGAAGCCAGTGAGTCGGTTCAGCTGTTGGCCTGCCATCAGTCTCATTATCAGTCTGCACAGATCTGGATCGAGCTCCCAACCTTCCCTCCCTTTCTTCTCTTTCCATTTCATCCTTTCATCCTGAGCCGTAAGTCTTTAACTCAGGATTTCACAGAGCAAGGTTAAGAGAAAACAAAACCCTTGATGGGTGGTGTCTACTTGATCCCACTGCTTTTTGATTCTGAGAGTTAAAGAATGCATCCCCCCCTTTTCCGCCAGGCTTCAGTTTACTCATTTCTGTTTCAAACCTCAGCTCATTTAAAAAAATCCAAACACTTTTATTGCTCTGGGTGTATTTTAAGTCCCATCTATGAGCCTTTCTTAGCCTCTTTTCTATTCAAAGTCTTGTTTTGTTGCTCTGTTTTCTCCCAGTTCAGTTTCACGTCCCTTCTTTCAGCTCAGCTGAGTCAAATTAGGTTTTTTTTTTCCTGTTGGGATGTAATGAGTTACCTCAGAGTTGTGTAGTGGCTTGCCGGGAAGCCTTCAGACTTCTCTTTTGACAGAGGAAGCTGCACCATTACAGGATTAATGACATTGTGGTGTTTCCAGGTAAATCCTTCATTCATCTCCTCATCAAAGCCCCTTACTTATCGTTGCCCTTAGCGATTTGGGTCTGCTTCTGTGAAAAGCACAGCAGCAAAAGTCCCGGCGGACCGAGGAGGTGCAGGAGAAACGCTTTACTGGGACAGGAACAGAACCAGCGTTTCCATTCAAAGTCCCGACCTGCTGTAGAATCGGCACAATGCAGCCCTGCTCAAAGGGAGAGAAAAAGTGTTTCCTGGATCAGCTGCGAGTCCTAAAGCCGTCACATGTATTAAACACAGTTTGAAGAATGCACATTTGGGTTACATCTAAACAAACAACTGTTCCACCACTTCCACTGAACAAACAAATATGTTCCAGCTTCAAAAACAAACGGCTAAAAGCACAACCTCAGCGCTGGATGCTTTGGAAACTTTTGAAGGGCCAAAAGGCTGAAGTTCCTGGCAGAGACCCGAGGTACCAGCCTGAGCAGCACCACCACACCCCCTTCAGGGCCACCGCTCTTTTCCCTCAGCTGTGTGCAGATTGCACTGATTAAAGCCCCTCATCACAAAATCAAACATGCAGTGGAAGCAGAAACTTGGCCACATGTCTGGAACATCACAGCACAAGCAATATATTCCATGGAAAAGATTAGGAAGTGTGTTTTAAATCAGCTTTAGCACACATCTGCACCCATGGAGTTTTATCTGTTGACCCACTTGTGGAGAGTAAAAAGATCCAGTGATCTGAAGTCTTAAAGAGTTGTTAAACTCCATCCAAACTTCCATCAGATTAAAGAGAACCCTACCTGTTTCAGGAGAAGCCAGGCGAGACGAGTGGAAGCCGGTGAGAGGAGCTTGACTTCCAAAATCCAGTCAAGTGGGGGGATGAGACCACGGAGAGGCTGACGGGGCCTGTGGGGTTGTTGGAATCAGAACGTGTTCAGCCAAAATCAAGCAGGTGTGCTCTCTCACAACAAGGGGAGGAGAGGAAAAACGCAAGAGAACGGGGAGCAACAGGGCGCAGAGAGGGGAGAGACAGGAGGGGGGTGGGGTCCAACCACCAAGCTCCTCTCCGGACCGAGACAATTGGTGGAGAACTCCACTCGTTCTCGCCGCCTGCGCCAAAAACAGCTGGAAGTGGAGAAGAGGGGGAGGAAAAGAAAGAAAAAAAATCTGAGCGTGTGAGAGGGAAAAGGAGACGGGGTGAGGGAGGAAGGAGAGAATGGGAGAGGGAAGGAAGGAGAGGAGGAAAAAGAAGCCGAGATCTGGAGTTTTTAGGAGATAGGCAGTGTTTTGGCCGGCGGCCACCTTCTCTGTGACATCTGGTAATGATAGGTCCTGTGGAGCTCTGCAGACGAGAACTACAGAGAAACTTTTTCTGCTTCTTTCAGTCATTCATTCACAGCAAAGCAAAAAAACCCATCAACTTTTATCTTAGCTATCCAAACGGTTGCCTTTTCTCTGGTAAAACTCATGTTTCCTTTATTCTGATCAGATCAGTTTTTCTGAACCTGAATCTGCTGAAAGGCAGCTGGAGGGTGTGTGTGTGGTGTGTGTGTGTGTGTGTGGGGAGGTGTCAAAGAGGGAGGTGGAAGGATCTTCTCCAAAGATGGTGGAGAATTTAGCAAAACTCCTAATTAGAGGCATTTGTTTTAGGTTGTAGGACTACTTTAACCACCTTTTAGTGGCTAAATTCTTTAAAATTTCACTGGGATGCTGCAAAAACTCAGTTGAGTTTACATGTTTTTTTCCAGATTGAGATGATAGCGCTTATGCACAAAGTCACCTCACAGATCAAGTTATCCTTCGTTACAACCTTCTTCTAAACAAATTGGATATTTGCCCAACATATTTTGGCTATATCAGTGTTTTAAATGATCACATGCACATTTTATGATTCACATCTTTATTTCTTTTGAAATTAACATCATCGTTAATCTCCAGTACAACCTGAAATATTAGGTCGAACGGCTATAAAACTTTAGCCTTTGGACTGATTTTTTTATTTTTTGGACACGTCTGGAAACACCAGATATAAAGTGTCCAGCTCAGTGGATGAGTGTGGCTGAAAAACTCATCAAATCCAGGAGTAAACGTTGAACATCCTCACTTCAAGAGAAGACAAAAGCCAGATGTTCTTGTGAGAGGAGCTTTGGTGTGAGCTGTTGGAGGTGAAATATAGAAGTTAGGAGAACTTGATTGAACAACAGATGTGTTAATCAGAAACTGCTGATCAGAATCAAAGCAGCATGACTATAATTCACAGGAAACCTGAAACAACTTGTTTTGAACTTTCAAAAAGGGGAACTGAACTCATAAATGTAGAGATTAACTCTTATACGCTCCCAGTGCATTTTTTGTGATTAATTTTGGCTATGCTAATGCAATTTTTCTCATTTTTTCACAGGATGAATATTTTTGGTGGAATTATTAAAAATAATTAAAAAAAATCTCTTACTCCATTTAATATAATGCTAAAATGATTTTATAGCATTCCTGCTCCTTTGTCATGTTTTTGTGCCATTGACTCCCATGTAAATCATTTTTTCTAATAAGCCTAAATATTAGTATTTTTTTTCTGTCTGGGTTCCTAGACCAGTCACACATTCAATGTTTAGCTTTTACCGTTTTCCACTAGATTGCGTTTTTTCCCCATATATAGTGGGGCAATGATTAACACTGCATTAAAAAAATTCAAATATTTTTATTTTTATACACTCCAAGGTGTTGAAAATTCACCCCCAAAACAAATCCTCTGGACGTAACACACAAAATATTATTTAATTTCTGGTTTTGACCATAAACCTGGCAATAAAAGGGGAAATAAAGGAGTTAATTCACAGAAACACAAATATTTTATTTTATTTTGTGAGGGCTGAAGCCAAGGATGAAGTTCATGTAAAAAATTGGGACTCATGACATATTATATTATATTTCTATAGGAAGTTTTGTTTCAGCATTTTTTTGTGTACAAGGAGTAAAAACGCCATAAAATGAAAGGGTTATATGAGGGGTCAGCTCAAAATGGGGGATTTTTATTATCTTTTTTAACCTCCAGTGAACCTAATTTCATTCATCTTTCTTACTGGAATCCTTCAGTGCAGAAAAGACACCAAATTGCTGTTGTATGGAGATTATATCAAGTGGTGCATTACCCAACATTTCCATCAGTGACCATGTGTCCAGTTGGCAAAAGGCTCCACGTCCATCTGATTCCCCTTTTGGGTCTTTGAAATGGAAATAAAAACACAGATAACATCTCAAAGATCTCCCTAAGCCTAGGACTATGACTCCAATCCCGTCAGCGTGAAACATCTATATTATAAACAACTGTATTATAAACATCTGTATTATTAGCATCTGTATTATAAACATCTGTATTAACTGAGGTGTTTGTGTCTCGATCACCTTAAAAAGCGTTTGTTTACTGCTGCTCCTCTCAGGGTCTTTGGTTGTGCTGTTTCTCTCTCACCTGGTCTCAGTTACTAATCAAACCTGCTCTTTATTAGTCTTCAGCTCCTTCAGTAGATAAATGCCAGATTTTTAGGTATTTCTTTTCCAGCCTTTTGTTTTTCTGTACTTGTGCACGGTCAGTTTCTGCCATGTGTTGCTCAGATTTTTACTTTTGTCTCATGACATCCCATTTGTTTCCTATTTAGTCAATAAAATCAGCTGTTTAGCATTCACCTTCCTCCTGCCTGTGGGTCAATTCTTCTTTATTTCACATGCAACTCATGCTGTTTCTGTTATTTCTCCTCAACTGGAAAGCCTGATTAGTTGCTTTTACAACAAGGTAAAACTTTTAAGGATTGAGCGTTTGTCAAATGAATAAGAACTAGTTTTTCTATAAATTTTAAATCTAAGACTGATCAGCCAAACTGCCATTTCCCATCTGCTTTGTTTATTTTATTCGATTTTTTTAGCTCGACTTACTGATTAAAACCATGAAGAATCAGTGGATTAGCACCAGAGCAGGTTCCATCTTGTCTGAATTTTCCACTGTCGTCTCGTTTTTGCACAAGTGCAGACCACACAAATGGTGTGTTTTCAAGTGTTTTTCTAATCACCTAGCTCTGTCTTTCAGTATTTTTTTTATCTTCTTTGTTTTTTGGACAGAGAAGCAATGCACCATTTCCATAAATGAGTGATGAATACAAGCAAGCATGGAAAAAGGTCAGAGGCCAGGAAGATTACGACATACTGGACAAAAGCAGCTGTCAGAGGAAAATGCTGAGCTCATCCCCTGGCTCATTTGTCAGTGATTTGATTAAGAAATGATTCAAACCCTGGCTGCATTTTCTTCATTTAAAAAGCAACAGAAAGCAGATTTTTTAATTCAAATGCTGTCTTGTGATCCAACGTCTCTTGAGAAAATAAATCGGTTTTGCAAGGTATTCCTTATGCACACAACTTGCACAAAAACGGCTTGTTTGCTCCAATCACAACCTTTTAGGTTGTCATCACCTACATGAAGCTTCACAAATGACCTCCTGGGTGGCAGGAGTTCCAGCCCTCCACCCAGAGAAAATAACTGGGTTTTGATTCTGACCATTACAAGGAAAAGAAAACTCAGAAGACTTCTGCTGGTGGCTAGTTTTGATACCAGGTCATTTCTTGAGAAAATCTGCATGACTGCAACAATATTAACAAAGAATTACAGAAGAAATAAATCCTTTCATGCAACGTTAGAGGCACATGCATTGTATGATTTACATGCTACATGATCAAATATTTCTATAAATAAAAGAAGGAAGTGATTTCAATGCAAATTTGCAGCTGAAAGGAAAAAAAAAATTCCATCTACACATGATTTTTGTCCACTAAAAGGGGAAAAAACGAACACATGTGCAACCTGTAGAAACTCTGAGAGGAGAAACCGATGTTCTCACATACCAGGGATCACCTAGCATGTCGTTTGTGGTTTGCTAACCATAATGAGCTAAATTATGCTTCATTTTGAGAGTCAGTGCACAGGAAGCCTTGATGTGAGTCGATTTACTAGTAATATTTCAGTGGAATTGAAATTCCTGACTCTACTTCCCTTCCTGATAATATCTATTTTATAATTAACCTACACATGATCACAAACACACAATTAAGAGTGGAGGTGGTTCACATGAGGAAAGTAACGGGAAGCTGGAGAGTAGAGAGAGCAGAACCAAAGTCACATCCTGAATTCTCTAAGTGAATCACCAGCAGCGAGGTGGAGGAGGTCTGTCATTCCCATCTCTGAATGGAGTAGCTCAGCTGTGATGGACAAAACACACACACACACACACACACACACACACACACACACACACACACACACACACACACACACACACACACACACACACACACACACACACACACACACACACGCACCAGTGATGTCAGTGACAGGCTGACAGTTGGTTTTGGAGCCAGCAGAACTGTGGGAAATGACCTTTTTTGGACCAATCAAAGCAGCAGGCAGTGTGGTGACGCTTATTCATATGATAATTCCTGTGGAATAATCCCGTCAGCTTGCTTCGGTGTTTACACCCTTTTTCTTTAAGTTGCACAGGGCCTCACAAACACAGACGTGTAAAGCTTAGCCACTTATTTCCCAGATTAAATGAGTATTTTTTCCCATTCGACCCGAGCCTAATGGCTAGTTACGCTGCTAATAAAAATGATTCTAACACGATCGGCTGCAGACCTCTCAAACATGCTCCAACTAGCAGTTTGATACAACAGGGATAAGCACCACCACCATAGCACCACTTTTTAAATACATGCATTCACTATTCCACCCCGGCTCTGCACTAAAGAAGAAAAAAGACGATTGCAATGAACTTGCGGTGTTTTGGTGAAAAACGTAGCCATTCACCCCCCCGTGTCTCCATGGTGACAGACTCCTGTGGTGCAGAAAATGGAAAAACAGTTTGCATTTGGCCAAGTTTACTTCACATCCACTAATAAATAAGCAGGATATGGCAAAATAGCTCCAATTAACAAAAACCCAGATTATTCATAATTGCATGTTTTATAAGAGAATTTGGGGTTGTTAATGTGAAGCTTTAATAAACTATGAAATATGAGAGAAACTAGCTGTAAAATCCTCCACAGCAACATTATAATACCTGCTTAAACACTTCCTGGCAGCTGAATGAAATGTTACAAAAACACTCATTTTAATTAGCGTTAACGGTTCTGCTAATACGGTGCGGTGGGGCACAAAAACAGAAAGAATTCACTAGCTGGGCATTCTGGCTACATTTGCATGGTGATTCATATTTAATCAGTTTGTGAATGCATCATTTTTAAGTTTAGAATCTGAGAGCTGAAGTGGAACTGAGCTGTAAAATCAATAAGCTGCAAGGCTGGGCTGGAATATGCACATCTGAATTCATCGACGTGACCACATAGGAATGCATTTACGGTGTTCGACCAAATCACATCTCGTTAATTTCATGCAACCATGAATTAATTTGATGGTGCATGATCGAAAATGACATTATGTGCAAAAACATTTAGTTTTCTGACAGCCTGCATACAAATGAATTCTACAATAAAAGAATTTATCTAAATAAATGCAGCTCTAAAAGCATTTAGTGCTGAATTATCGACTTCAGCAGACTTTAAACCCATCAAAAGAAAATCCATCCATCCGTTGGCAGGTGTTTATTTTGAGCAACGCCACAAATTAACATTTTATTGTCTGAGGCAGCTGTTTAACCAATAAGAAAGAGATTTTATTACATTTTTTACCACAGGAGTCTGAAGGACACACGTCTAAGTGCAAGGGTGGTGCAGGGGAAGTTTAAAAAATTACTATTATTTCATAACCTTCTAAACTTTATTTTTCCAAGTGTGGTTTTAATGAAAGGTGATCTTAACCAAATGCCCCTAATTGAGAGAAATAGCCGTCCTCGAGCCACGTGGATTAACTCCTCGGCCTCCAACCAGAGCTACCAATATTCACCAAGACATCGTTAATCTCTCAGAATGAACTTGAACATGTTTCTTTTTTTTATACCATTTTGATCTGGTTCTGATTTACTGGACTTACGTGAGCGGCCAAGCAGCTTAGTCGTCTTCCAGCAGAAGTGTGACCTTCCAGAGCAGTCTGTGTTTTTTACGCAGACGTTTTTGCTGCCAGGTTTTTCGTAGAAAGGACCTTTGAGATCTACATTTTTTCCCTGTGTCTTCAATTTAGATGTCATGGAAACAAAATAAAATGTCCATTTAACTGTGTGTGTGTGCGCGTGCATGTGTGTGTGTAGAAAAGTGTTTGCTCTGCCCATTTGGATCAAAAAATGTTCAAATTTCCAAATTTAGATATTGTTTAAACAAATAGAAAGCTTCCAACGCTCCGTTTATGCAGCGATTGGTCGCCAGAACAGGTCAAAGAGTTCTTAATCTTTTTTCTTCATTTTCACCTAATTTAGTTTCATGAAAACAGAGGAACAAACACTCAGTTCTTTCAAAAGCCTGCAAACGTCTAGCGATGTAGGAAGAAGGTGTTTATTGCACTCGACGTGCATGTTCTAACATTTATTTTCCCAGTGGCTGAACATTATCTTGAAAGCATCAAGCCTCATTGGGAATTTGATATGATTCATGTTGACAGAACATGTGGTCCAGGGCAGCAGCCAGGGGTTTTTGATGAAACACCTAAACAGGATGAATTCTGACAGATGAAACTCCTGCCACATGCTCTATAAAGACACAGCTCAGATTATCTAGCCTAAATACTTATTTTTATGACATTTAAACATTTTTGCATGAATAATAGCAACTAATAATCTTTTTTTTTTGCAGAAATGGCACATAAAGGTGTGCTTTCATTAAAAATGTAGAGGTTTGATTTATTAAATCAGCTGTAAAACCTGGAAGCTGTTCTCCCCAGCAGCTCATTCTCACACCTGGCTTAATTAAAGGGAGTGTCCGTCTTTCTGCACCATTTACCTGCTCAGCTTTAGAGAGCTGATGGCTTCACAGTTCAGGTCATGTTTTACTGCTTTCATGCAGCAGGTTGAACTAATGTGGAAATGATGGTGCGGTAAATGCCCATGTGGCATTTATAATAAACAGCTTGGTTATATCAAAAGTCTGGGAGATTTTACAGATTGATGCTGTTGGTTCTTCCACAGGTCTATTTTGTGAAACGTGGCACAGAGGTTTGGTTTAATATTTAGTCATTTCCTGTTTTCACTGAGGGCCTCGTCTGTTGTGTGGTAGTTTTTTAATTTACACATTTAGTGTAGTTTGTATATTTGAGTGGAAAATGAGAGATGTGGAGGTGCAGGACTCTCGGGTGTCGTTTGGCAAATCCAGAGCATGGGAAAGACATCAGCAGGGAAACCCGGTCGCCTTCCTCTCAGCTCACGGCGTCATTACTAACAGGGACTGGTTTGTGTCTGACTGTGGACATTTGAGTGTCTCCATTACCTCTTTTCTCACCCATCAGTCTGTAAAACAGTCATTTTGAGACAAAAAGCATAAAATTACAATAAAAAAAGAGTCGGTGTCTGTTTGGACTTTAGTCTTATCGTTCTGTTACTTAAGAGAAAGCACAGCTGCCAAATAATGAAATAAACAGACTTTAACCTTCAAACGCACACTCGTAGATCCTCGTATTAGGCAATACTTAATGCTGCAGTCCAACAGAGATACTTTGACATTACAGATGTTATTCTGACAAACCAGATATTTATTTCTTTAAATGTCAAATATCTTCAGCATTTGCAGCACAGCACGAAAACAACATCACATAAACTTGAGTTCCTTCACCAGAACACGGCCAAATGTATAAATAAGCTGTCAACGAGATAAGGCCAGCATGTTTCTTAATGGGTTCTACGGGATTTTATTTATTATTATTCATTCAGACTAGAAAAAACATGGTTGGGGTAACAAGCTGTAACAAAAGTTAGGATTAAAGGGAGAAATAAAAGCTCTTAACAACAGGTGATTATTGAGTATAACAGGTGAGCTGATTGCTGATGTATTTATTCTCTCTTTAAATATAGCTGCTTTGCTAGAGATGAAAGATTTCCATAAAACAACAAAAAGGCCTTTTCTTCTCTAGACTGATGTTTCGACAGCCTTCATCACTTTATCCAATCCAATCCAATTATTTCTAGAGCACACTTACACACAGCCGAGGCCGACCAAAGTGCTGTACAGTAAAAATAGCAAGCATACACAGTAAAACCAAATATACAACACAGGAAATGATAAGAGTAGTCAGATGACCACTACCAAATCAACAATAAAAAGTAAAAACATAATAAAAGGTAAACCAGGCCGAATTAAAAGCCAGCGAATAGAAATAAGCCTTCAAGCGTGACTTAAAATCAGGGAGAGAGGGGGCCGTTCTCACTGCCAAAGGCGCACCGATTGAGAACGCACGTGCTGCTCGAGTCCTCTCCCGAACACTTGGGACCTGTATCAGGCGGTGGTCTGCCGACCGAAGGGTTCGACCAGGTATGTAGGGCTGCTGAGTCAAGTACACTGGCGCATAAAGATAAAGTGATTTAAAAACAAGAAGTAAAATTTTGAACTTTAGCTTTTCTTTAGACATCCATCCATCCATCCATCCATCCATCCATCCATCCATCCATCCATCCATCCATCCATCCATCCATCCATCCATCCATCCATCCATCCATCCATCCATCCATCCATCCATCCATCCATCTCCGCTTATCCTGAGTTGGGTCACGGGGGCAGCAGCTTAAGCAAAGAGGCCCAAACGTCCCTCTCCCCAGCCACTTGGGCCAGCTCCTATGGGGGAATCCCAAGGCGTTCCCTGGCCAGCCGAGAGACATAGTCCCTCCAGCGTGTCCTGGGTCTTCCTTTAGGTCTCCTCCTGGTTGGACGTGCCCAGAAAACCTCACCAGGGAGGTGTCCAGGAGGCGTCCTAACCAGATGCTCGAGCCACCTCAACTGGCTCCTCTCAATGTGGAGGAGCAGCAGATCTACTCCGAGCCCCTCCTGGATGACCGAGCTTCTCACCCTATCTCTAAGGGAGAGCCCAGACTCCCTGCAGAGAAAACTCATTTCGGCCGCTTGTATCCGCGATCTCGTTCTTTCAGTCACTACCCAAAGCTCGTGACCATAGGTGAGGGTAGGAACGTAGATCGACCGGTAAATCGAGAGCTACGCCTTCAGGCTCAGCTCTCTCTTCACCACGACAGACCGGTACAACGCCTGCATCACTGCAGACCAATCCATCTGTCTCTCACTCGTGAACAAGATCACAAGATACTTAAACTCCTCCACTTGAGGCAGGACCTCGTCCCTGACCTGGAGAAGGCATTCTACCCTTTTCTGATTCAAGACCATGGTCTCAGATTTAGAAGAGCTGATTCTCATCCCATCTAGTCAAAGTCATACTAAACTTTGTCATCTCGACTATATCCAGTACAGCATACAGAGACGAGACGACGGTAATAATATAATCTATTTTACTTTTGCAGTTTTGCTTGTTGTTTATTTTCAAGTTTAGTGGGGAGGTAAATTCATTTTTGGCTTGAAATAACTGGTTTATTGTATAAATTTAAAAAAACAAACTCCTTCCACCGGTGGTTTCAGGCTGTTTCTTTTGTGCATCACAGATCAGTCCCATATTTATTTACTGGTACTCTTATGGTTTTAGTTTACTAGAGTGGGAACACTGGTTTCTGTTTGTAAGCCATGACAAAGTGTTCCTTTTTAGCTTATTCAAAGCAGACTGCTCCAACTCACCGTTGATTTTTTTTATTGCTTTCTCCTGACGCTGCCAAGCATTTGGCATTACATTTGGCTGCATTTTCAGCAGATCTGCTGAAAATTTCTCGCCAGACATCTTGAACTGCTCAACCACAACATGAGAACGGCCTGAACTCAGTCATGTATCAGAGTTTTTGAGTAAAAGGAGCAACGAGCGTTCATGAGAAGCTGTTGTATGTGGCGTATCTGGACAGTGTAAGTCGTTCTTAAGCCCTCGCGGCGTCCACACCCTGCTTTGGCGGGGCCTTTTTGGCAAATAGAAAGCTTTTCTTTACAGTGGAGGCAAGATGAGCCTTAAGTTCAGACAAAACACTTCCTTTGTATACGTTGGAAAGCTGTTTCCAGTCAGGACGGTTCCACTCTGCTCACATTTATCATTTCATGTGCCAAAGGAATACGAGTCCGGCCTCCCTTTTATAGGTTTATTACATCAAGCTGTGTGGTAGAATCATACAGGTTCTCACAAATGTGTGTGAATTTAAACTCTGGAGAGTTTGTCTGATATCTCTGTAAATTCATCTAATATCTCAGTTTTTTACTCCAAATAAAGTTTTTATTTTGACTGTTTAGGGAGAGAAAATCCTTCATTTTTAGTTTTATGTAACAGCTTACACACACACACACACACACACACACACACACACACACACACACACACAGACACACACACACACACGTTTGCATACACATCATCCAAAAGGCCGTATGACAAATTGTCCATAATCTTATCTATCCGATCTAATTTAATCTATATCTATTACTATCCATGCCACCTTTCTGTTTTGATGTCACACAGAGTGGCAGCAGACGGCAGGATTTGGAGTCTTATTTCCTGATATTTGGACATCTCACCTTGGACTGGATAACAACAACGCAACTCTACCACTGACTTGCAAAATGGATGTTTTATCTCCACAAATAACACAAGTCTGGAGGAGTTCTGCTGTGAGGTGGTGTTGCTAACGCTAACGGTTAGCTTTTACTAGTTGATGATGAATAATAGTTGGGACGTTCTCTGCTGTTTCCTGAATGTTAAACCAACAACAGCCTTTCCTGTCGTGAGTCAAGATGGGTGAGTCCATGAATGTTAAGTGACAGTGTGACGTAGATCTGTCAGGATTTTCTAATCCTAGAGTTTCACCGTCTGTTTTCTATCAGAAGCTAATGCAGGAGATAGGTGGAGGAGACTATTTTCATGTTCAGCCTGCATGAAAAACTCACAGGGACCGATTATAATCAGAAATAATCATTAAAGAATGGTTTATTGGGTAACTACACCTTTAATTTTAAATGCATAAACAACAAGGAATCTGCAAAAACTTTGATATCAAGTCTCATTGTATTTCAGGTGGTATCAAATGTTCTGGACACAAAGTAAAGTTACTTTAGGAAGGTTTCAGAACAAGATGAAAGAAAAAACTGGCTGATGTAAGAGACATTTGGTCTCTCCCAGACTCTTGATAATTGATCTGTGGTTGATGGCAGACCTGCTTTGCATGGAATGGATGAGATGTGGTCAGGTTTTTCTACAGTGTTCCCATGAAGCACTCCAAACTGCTGCAAACTGTCTAAAACTTGAAAAAGCCCATGTGTATTTCCCTGTATTCTTGGAGCAGTCATTTCGAACCCACTCATTCAGCACCACTTCATGGCAGGGAAACAGAAGGGTCCGAAGCCAGGAACTAATTTTATTGGGCCCAGGAACGTTGGAACCTCGTGGCCTGACTGGTTGAATCTGGATATTCTAGCTCCTAAACGACCGGCAGGCCAGACAATCCTTCAGTTGCACTTGGATCGGTCTGAGTTTACTTTAAAGTCTGCTCCCATTCTTTCCACATACCTCACATTTTCTTGACTGGGATCGAGCGGCTCTGAGGTCTGCAGCTGAGGAGGGGGAAAGTGACCAGACTGGAGCGGAGGATATTAGTAGCCCTGGTAAACCAGACGACAAAGTCCGAGGTGTTTGGTTAATCTCTCAGATTAAAATCAGGTTTTTGCTGTTTATTCTCAGGCAGGTTTCTGGATCATGTGACCTGCTGACCACATCCTCTCTAGCCCTGGATTACAGCGTTACTGAACAGAAGAACTTGGTTCATTTGAATCTGAGAGCGTTGAGAAAAGTTCAGATTCCAATCATTTCTGTTCAGTTCACATTGTCTAGATTTAGTTCTAATAAATAAGCCTTAAATTACCACAATTATCACAATTTTTGTCACCGAGTCACTTTTTGAGTTGGCCAGATTTTCCATGCTTTGGTTTATCAAATAAATAAATAATGAAATTGAGAATAAACTCGTTTTTCACTCAAAATTTGCACGTTTAACACAGTTCAGATAAAATCCAAGCATTTCTCTCAAATCCCATCCAATTTTATCTGACTCTTCCCCTAAAAACTAGAAGTAAATGCTTTTTTTAACTTGCCATATCTCCTATATAAAACACCATAGACTCAACATTTGACTTTTCTAACCAGAAGATGTTTCTGCCTCCTAAAGTTCAGGAGTTGAGCCTTCAGTCAGCTGCAGAACTCTAGATCTGCTGCCCTCTCACCCCGTGGCAGGACCCAGTGACTCTGATCATGTTCAGCTTTAATTCAAGAAGGATGCAGAATTTTTAATAAATAAATTATTTTTAATAATTTCTCCCCACTTATTAGTTTCACTTTTCTGTAGAACTCTGGGAAATATTCTGGTAAATCTGCTGCAAGCAGAAACATGGTGGAGTTTGGTTGAATTTATTCAAATAAAATCTTATTTAATTAGATGAAATACACATTTTAAATAATCTAAACCGTAAATGAACAGAAAACTTAGACCTTGTTCTCCAAATACAACATCAACGTTATTGGGCAAGATGCTTTTTCTTCCCCGTTTTGTTTTTAGAGTGATTTTTATTTTATACAAATTACAAGTGATAAATGTTGGGAACTGAAACACTTAGTAAAATCGTGTTGGGCTTAAAGTCCCTCAGCAGCGTTTGCTCTTTAAAACAACTTCATGATAGTAGAAATGAAAAATAGGCAGATGTTAAACTTGGCCGACAGTTTCTCTAATAAATTGTGGGGATGTCACGTTATTTTAAAAAGAGTCAGAAAACAGAAAATGTTTGGCAGCGGGTCTCTTGTGTTTCGCAACCCTTGGCTCAAAGAAGTCTGGTTCCAAAACAAGCAGAAACTGTGTAAGGTTTAATGGTCATGTTTGGTCAGGAACCATATCAGCTTTAATACGAATTAATATTTATATGAAAAAAAAGGTAAATTATATTTGGTAATAACTCTTTATTGTGTGAGTAGTAACCCATTTGTGCACCCACTGAGTCTTGATTTGCTGCATAAATCAGAAACTTTATGCACTTTATCCAGACAGAGGGAGCAGATTTTGGTCCCTTTAACTAAATGGAACTAGCATTAAACTTAATAATAAAAAATAAAAAACATACAAAAAAAAAACCCTAGTAAACTAAACTAAATAAATAAATAATGGATAATTGAATGAAAAGTTAAACCTTATTATGTTACATCATTCTGACCCTAATATTAATATTATTGTTTTATTTTATTTTATTAATTAATTCCATATTTTAACCACAATTCATCCAAATGAAAATGTACGGAAGAGGATTAGGGCCACTGAAAAGAAAAAAAAGAAAGAGAATTCTGACTTAATCTCAGAATTCTGACTTTAATCTCAGAATTCTGACTTTTTTCTCAGAATTTTGACTTTAATCTCAGAATTTTGACTTTAATCTCAGATTTCTGACTTTAATCTAGGACATAACACATAGGATAAACATAGGACAAAATGTGTCGGATGCTAATCTGCACTTTTATGCTGATGACACAATCATTTACTGTTTTGGAACATCTCCCACTAAAGCTGTTGAATACAGAAAGCTTTTAATGAGGTCCAACAAACACTTCTGCAGTTAAGATTGGTCCTCAATGCTGACAAGACTAAACTAATGTTGTTTTCAAACTCTAAAGAAAGACCTGTAAGTATGCCCTCAGTGACCACTCTGGAGGGAAATATCATAGAGGTGGTCCACACATACAAATACCTTGGTGTCTGGCTCGATGACTCCCTCTCCTTCAAGCCCCATATAGATAATCTTGTGAAGAAACTCAAACTCAGACTGGGTTTATTTTTTCAAAATAAACTGTTTTTCTTTTGAGGCAAAAAACGACTAGTTACTGCAACTGTCTATTCTGGATTATGGAGACCTTTTGTATATGAGTGCCTCAGCACAGTGTCTTGGTAAGATTGATGTGGTTTATCATGCCTCGCTGAGGTTTATTACTAACTGTAGACCACTGACCCATCATTGTGAACTGTATTCTCGAGTGGGATGGCCTTCTTTGTCCACCAGGAGGTTGGCACATTGGTACACTTTCATTTACAAGGCCATGCTTGGATTACTACCCAACTACATCTGTAACTTAATCTCACGGAGAAGTGTAACTTCTCACAGTCTGCGTGCAAACGATCAGTTGTTACTCTGTGTTCCGTTTGCTCGCACTGAACTGGGTAAAAGGGCTTTTGTTCACTCTGCTCCTTCTGCATGGAACAGGCTGCAGGAAAACTGGAAACTAGTCGAGTTTATCTCCTTGAATACATTTAAAACCAGACTGAGAGCCTTTGAGACAGATTCCCTGTGTTGTAATTGCCTTCTGTAATTCTGTACATAACATGTCTGTGTAACTGAAAAATTTTGTAACCAACTTTTGCTGCCTCTTGGCCAGGACTCCCTTGAAAATGAGGTTTTTAATCTCAATGGGACCTTCCTGGTTAAATAAAGAATAAATAAAATAAATAAATCTCAGAATTTAGACTTTTTTCACAGAATTCTGACTTTAATCTCAGATTTCTGATTTTTTTCATTCTGAGATTAAAGTCAGAATTTCTTTTCTTTTCTTTTTTTTCCTTTTTTGTGACCCTAATCCTTTTCCATAATAATGGTTCCCAAATAAACTTAAATAAACAATTTATTTTTTCGTTGAAGTGTGGGTCTTAAAGGTTTAAAAATAAAAAATTTGTTCAAAATGACAAAATTTGATTTTTTTTAAGTTAAAACTTTAAAAAAGAAAACCAAACACATTCACATATATGCTCAAACCATTTAACGATGTTTGGGAATTAGTTTGCACTGAAAAAAAAGAGCTCAAATATTTTGTGAAAAAAAACTGATAAAATAAGAACGCAGGCATGTGCTGGCTAAAAATACAGGCTGGTGCTATTTTAGGCGTAAATATTATGATAAAATGACAAAGCGTGTCTTACTTTCTGCTTATTGACTTTCAAAAACACGTCAGTAGAAATGGAGTGGAAGAAGAATGGATTAGGTAATGTCTAGGATGGAAAACACTGTGTGAGCTGGGCAAACTCAGAAAAATATCTTTATTTCTCTAAAGTCCCTTCGGTTGTGGGCTGTCACAGACTTTCCCATATTTTTAGACTCTTTAAGTATATTTTTTATTAGTCACCTCTTGGTAACCCGTCTAGACTTTGTTAATGGATAAAAAGAAGAAGGTGGAAAAATAGGAAAGTTTGACCCAATTTAACAAGATAAATTTGTCCTTTGGGCTTTTTCAAGGCTAAAATAAAAATCATTTATCCTGACTTGCAGGATGAAATATGATCATAAATGTGTATTTTTTCTTAAATAAAAATGGCTGAAAGGATTTTAGAAGAGTCTTCATTTTAAATGCAAAGGAACACAAGCATCAGGTGGAATACCATTAAAGCCTGTCTAGTTTTGACTTGTTTTCCTGCTCTTTTGGTTGAAACCTGAGAGCTGGAGGGGATTCGGTGGCCTGCCAGCATAAATCCTGGAATTTCATGAAAGTCGATGAGGAGGATTGACCTTTGACACGAAGACCAAACACATCAGTAGGAGTCAAACAACCAAAATCAGTTTGAAACAGAAATGTTCACGCTGTCCTCTATTCAGATGCACACGTTTAGAATGAGTGCAACAAATATCAAGTGAGATGAAACATTTAATTATAGAAATAGTCCTGCCAGTTGCACTAAACAAATCTAAAGTCCAGACAAAATAATGAGCAGCTATCACACCTACAGGCAGGTCATTTGGTAGTGAACTAAGAGTAGCCTTGAAGCAGCAGAAGCATAGGTGGATCAGATAATTACTGGGAGGAGATAAATACATGTGACAGAACCAGGGAAGCAAATGACGGGATAAAAAAACCAGACAAACATCCGTAGATGAATAAATAGTAATTAGAAGCCATTAAAATCGTTTCACGCTTCAGTATAATCTAGTTTCTATGCCTAATTTGGTTTGGAGCTGAATACCAGCCCAGATGATAATCCAAACAGTCCAATCTAGGATTTGAATCTTCCTTTTTTTGTGTTTGCCAGTGCCACTTGGCTGTGGCAGCCATCTTGAATTGAGTTTACTCAAAAGGTTGAGAAGTTGTAAATGATGAGTTTTTTATTTTTTTAAATAATCCATCCAGTGGTTTATGGGGTATTTTGCACAGAGACAAACAGATTAACTCCCTTTGCATGCATGTACTAAGGCTTCCTCACAAAGACAGAAAACATGCATCTTGTGTTTACAGTGGATGGATGTACACTTATGATTATAAATATCAAAGATAATTAGAAATCTCTAAGTGCTGCACAGTTGAGCAGTGGTTAGTGCTGTTGCCTTGCAGCAAGAAGGTCCTGGGTTTGAATCTTGGCCTGGGATCTTTCTGCATGGAGTTTGCATGTTCTCCTTGTGCATGCGTGGGTTCTCTGGCTTCCTCCGACAGTCCAAAAATATGACTGTCAGGTTGATTGGTCTCTCTAAATTATCCTTAGGTGTGTGTTTGTGTGCATGGTTGTTTGTCCTGTGTGTCTCTGTGTTGCCCTGCGATGGACTGGCAACCTGTCCAGGGTGTACCCCGCCTACATGCCTGAAGACTGCTGGAGATAGGCACCAGCGACCCTGCATGGATGAGCAGGTGAAAATAGATGGATGGATACATCTCTAAATTATTCTGTCATGTGGTGGGAGGTTGTTGTAGGACCCAAGTGCAGGAATATCCAGGAGGCAGCCAGGTATGGTTGAAAAAATGAAAATGTTTTATTTACAGCCGTGGTCTGGAGCAGGAACAAAAATCAGCAGGTGACACAGGGATAAAGGCAACACACACAGATGACACAGACAAACACAAGGAACCGACACGAGTGTAGAACTGAGCTGAGTTTAAATAGACTGAGGTGGTGAATGGAGACAAGCAACAGGTGAGATGATTACTGATTGATGATGGACAGGTGTGACTAGTTAACTGAGGATGGGAAGCAATACAAAACACAAGAGGACTGAACCAGATAAAGAGAGAAACCTAAAACATTAAAACTAAATGCTGAAAGAAAATACTAGAATGCATAAACAGAATACAGGAGAAATAATTAAAGTCATTTAACTAATAACCAAAATACAAGAAGCAACTAACATAGGAGAACACAGGAAGGAAGATATGAGAAATGAAACACCAAACTGACTGAAGACTAAAAACACTGAACATAAGAGGTACAGGATGACTAAGGGGACACAAGGACAACAGCTAACTGGAGGGATGAACTAAATACCAGGGGACAATGAAAGATAACTAATGTGAGGATGAAACAGCTAAGAGGAACACAGGGGTCAAAGGTAACTGATACAAAAGGATACTAAACTTACAGGGACCTGGCAATACTTAAATACACAAGAAGGGGAAAGGAAAACTAGAGAGAAATACAACACTAATGGGCTGGGGAATGGACATGGCAGAACTAAAGTAATGAGAAATAAAGTAAAAACTGAATGATGATTGAAGGGACCGGAGACAAGGGAGATGGGATATGGAAGGGCCAGGGAGGACATAGACTGGACACAGGGAGGACATAGACAGGACATGACAATACCCCCCCCTCAAGGGCGGCTACCAGACGCACAACAGAGAAACAAAAACACAAAACACCACAGAAACAAGACACAGAACACGGGGGTGGGCGAGGAGGGACCAAACCAAAACACAACCACAAGGGTGGGCGAGGAGGGACCAAACCAAAACACAACCACAAGGGTGGGCGAGGAGGGACCAAACCAAAAAACAACCACAAGGGCGGGCGAGGAGGGAAACAAAAAACAACCCAAAAGGGTGAGCAGAAAATAAAGACAAGGCAGAACAACGAAAACTAACAGGAAAGGCATTAGAACGAGCCAAAAGGCCAGGACTAAACAAAACTATAACAAAAAACAAATGTCCACAAGGTTGGTGACAGGGAAGCAGGAGCAGGCAGTGTCATCAGGGGGCCGGCGACGGGGAAGCATGAGCAGGCAGTGTCATCAGGGGGCTGGCGACGGGGAAGCAGGAGCAGGCAGAGTCTGGGGGGCCGGCGACGGGGGACCAGGAGCCTGCAGAGTCTGGGGGGCCGGCGACGGGGGACCAGGAGCCTGCAGAGTCTGGGGGGCCGGCGACGGGGGACCAGGAGCC
>SSNS01000001.1:2696050-2777242 GCA_006937985.1 Aphyosemion australe
TTCTGTCATGTGGTGGGAGGTTGTTGTAGGACCCAAGTGCAGGAATATCCAGGAGGCAGCCAGGTATGGTTGAAAAAATGAAAATGTTTTATTTACAGCCGTGGTCTGGAGCAGGAACAAAAATCAGCAGGTGACACAGGGATAAAGGCAACACACACAGATGACACAGACAAACACAAGGAACCGACACGAGTGTAGAACTGAGCTGAGTTTAAATAGACTGAGGTGGTGAATGGAGACAAGCAACAGGTGAGATGATTACTGATTGATGATGGACAGGTGTGACTAGTTAACTGAGGATGGGAAGCAATACAAAACACAAGAGGACTGAACCAGATAAAGAGAGAAACCTAAAACATTAAAACTAAATGCTGAAAGAAAATACTAGAATGCATAAACAGAATACAGGAGAAATAATTAAAGTCATTTAACTAATAACCAAAATACAAGAAGCAACTAACATAGGAGAACACAGGAAGGAAGATATGAGAAATGAAACACCAAACTGACTGAAGACTAAAAACACTGAACATAAGAGGTACAGGATGACTAAGGGGACACAAGGACAACAGCTAACTGGAGGGATGAACTAAATACCAGGGGACAATGAAAGATAACTAATGTGAGGATGAAACAGCTAAGAGGAACACAGGGGTCAAAGGTAACTGATACAAAAGGATACTAAACTTACAGGGACCTGGCAATACTTAAATACACAAGAAGGGGAAAGGAAAACTAGAGAGAAATACAACACTAATGGGCTGGGGAATGGACATGGCAGAACTAAAGTAATGAGAAATAAAGTAAAAACTGAATGATGATTGAAGGGACCGGAGACAAGGGAGATGGGATATGGAAGGGCCAGGGAGGACATAGACTGGACACAGGGAGGACATAGACAGGACATGACATATTCTATGGGAATGCTGAAGAGAATTACTTACCTCTATGGTGAAAGTAGACATATAACAAGAATATCATACACCCCTACAGCACAGGGAATAGCTGGACATTATGTCTACGTACACATACTTAAAAAAACGAGCCAGAATATCCTGTTTAAAGGTGAGGCCATATTGTTGGTCTAGTTTTTTTTAATCTTTTCTAGTTTAACTCTAGCATGAAACAATCATTTGCGACTAAATAAATGAGAAAAACTCATATTTGAACTTGTAGCAGTGACATGTGGCAATAAGCTAGTGGGAAAATTGATCTAAGGTGCATTTTTTACTTATTAGTCAGGACACTGTCTCATTTTGTTGACATGGAGGGAGTGGGACTTAAATTGTCTACTGCAGCCAGCCACTAGGGGGCTTTTTGTTTTATTACTGTATTAGTATAGATGCTGATGACACAACTCTAATATAGGAGCTGGATGTGCTGCATATAAGCTGTACTACTTCAAAGTCTCAAGTGTTTCTAAGGTGTGCATCAGGTATTCTACAGGATGTACTCAAGCATGTCTGCAGTATCATTAATCAGAACAGGTGCAGACAGAAGAGGATCAAAGTCCTCACTCTGAACAGAAAGCAGAATTACTGTTTGAGTCCGTGCATGGATAGTCTCAGACAAATGTTGAGCAGCAGGAAGCGCTGACAGCTGAACACCCACCGCCTTCACGGTAAACAGCCATCAGGTGTAATGGGAGGCTGAGAGCCGGCAGCTTTATTTATTGTAAATTCACCAGCCGGCCACGTGTTTCTGGTCTGAGATTAGATGTTCAAACAAGTCCAAACAATATTCCTGAGCTGGCAGGCCGGAATGTTGTGCTTTTCTTCATCTTAACGCAGTTTGATTGAAAGTGTCAAGCTATCACATTTGATTAATCTCCAAAGCTCAGAAAATGATTTTTATATCTGCATTTTAGCTGATTTCACAATATTCCTTTCTGTGGGTTTGATCTGAAATCAGATCTGACTGTAATTTAACAGAGATCAACGAGAAAAGTCCCCTCATGGAGTAACAAGTGCACCCGGTGTGTGTATGTATGTGTGTGTGTGTGTGTGTGTGTGTGTGTGTGTGTGTGTGTTATTCTGCATGTGTGTGTGTGTGCGTGTGTGTTATTATGCATATGTGTGAGTGTGTGTTTGTGTTATTCTGCGTGTGTGTGTGTTAATCTGCGTGTGTGTGTGTGTTATTCTGCATGTGTGTGTGTGTGTGTGCGTGTGTGTTATTGTGCATGTGTGTGAGTGTGTGTTTGTGTTATTCTGCGTGTGTGTGTTAATCTGCATGTGTGTGTGTGTATCTGTGTCTTATTCTGCATGTGTGTGAGTGTGTGTGTGTGTGTTAATCTGCATGTGTGTGTGTTAATCTGCATGTGCATGTGTTTGTGCGTGTGTGTTAATCTGCATGTGTGTGTGCATGTGTGCATGCATGGGTGTGTGTGTGCGTGCATGTGTGTATGTGTCTGTGCGTGTGTGTGTGTGTGTGTGTGTGTGTGCTGCAGCTATAAACCAGTTTTTGTGTTTGGAGGTCCCTCTGGCTCCCATGGTTTCTCTCTCTATCCCCTCCTCCCCAACACTCCCCTCCCTCTTTTTTTCATCCTCCTGTCTCGGCTAACACAAGCGCCACCTCTCTTCCACTCTCGGAACTACACCATCCTCTCACTTCACTGTTTCAACCCTGAACACCAAGAAGAAGCTCAAGAGTCACAGTTGATGTGTGTTTTTGGAGATTTTGTTGTGTTTTAAGATGCTTTAACCACTGATACGAGCCTGTTAATTTAAATAAGAACAAATTTTCTGGTGTTTTAAAGTCTGTGATCCATGAAACGGTTTTAGAAAAAAAGAAAGAGAAGAACAGCTGAATCATACCACAACTCCATTTATTTTGGCTGGGTCACACTTTGGGAGTGGTTTAATATCCTGCTCCCTCACTAATTTATTTATTTTTCTACATTCTTTCCTTTTGTGGTCTGATTTCTGATGGATCTTTATGAACGTGGTCAGAAATGAAGCAGAAAATGGCACAAAAGGGCTTCGATTTTTGTGTTTTCAGCTGCAGGATCTGAATATTTGGAAAACAATCACATGATATAGATATTAAAGTCATCTGCCTCCAAGGAGAGGTCTAATGGTTGATTTATCGTACGTTTTGGAGGTCATGCATTGTGAGATCACATTGTCTTTTAAAACCAAGCTTGAATAAAAAGCAAGAAATCTTCTGAGCAGTAATTCTGAGAAAGTTCTTGTTTTGGAAGGTTTCTGTATCAGAAGGCACATGATACAGCAGCTCACAGATAAATGCAACCATCTGTCATCTGCTTAAAGTAACACATGGTCTCAGACTCGTCAGGGGAGCCGTTCACCTGACGACTACGTCTCCCACGCAAGAATAATGGTGAAAACATGCACGCTTTTGGAGGCACTGTTTGCCCAAAAGCATGCATACGTGCATAAATTAGTCTGATCTGAAAACGACTGCAGGAAATAAAAGAATGCATGAGAAAAAGGAGGAGGAGGAGGGTTTTCCAGGTAGATGAGGTGATGTGATATGGGTCAGGGTCCTGCTGGACCGTAGGGAGGTGCTGGTGAGCTCCCTGTCCTGGCCCAAAGCTCTTCCCTTCTGGACACTCCAGTTAGGAGCCAGTGGAGTCTGGATCCATCCTTCAATCCCTCCCTCCTGTGTTCCTCTTCCTCTCCCCCAGCCCGCCCTGTTACCCCCTCCTCCTGGTCTGTTTTCCCCCTTCAGACCCGTGGGTGCCGTGCCACGTCGATGAGGGAACTTTAGATGGAAAGAGGAGGGAAAAAGGGAGAAAAGAGCCGAGCACCTCCACGTGGGCCAGCGCTGTTCCTCCATTTTTGCTGTAGTTTCTGCAGTCAGCCTATCTAGTAATTTTTCAGACTTGTGGTCACACTGAACCCTCTCTCATTACTGAGACATGAACCTTAAATAGCCTTACTTCCAGCTGAAGCTTTTGTCTGTATGCATTACTGAGTTTCCAGTCTGCTGTCACTTATGATTCCATGATTTGTTTTAGCAAATTGATTTAAAATTCTTGTTTATTTCCAAATTGATAAAAACAACAAAGAAAACCCTAAAGTAGTTTCCACTTCATCATCTTTGACCAAATAAGCTGTAGAAATCAGGTTTAAATCTTGGAGAATTACGCCATCTAGTGGTCGTGTTGTAAAAAAACAGTTTTGCTTTGTTTCCTGAATTTTATGCTAACTCTTTTTTGAGAAAAATCTCGGTTTCACAAATTTATGCTGTTTGAAAACATAACATCTGATGTGATAATTTTGATTTTATCAATATTCTAACTCATGAATATGGAAGCCCATTCCTGCCACTCAGATAAAAAAATTATCTCACAATTATGACTTATCTATCTCATTATAATGAGATCCTATCTCATAATTATAACTTAGCTAAGTCATAATTATGAGATAGCAAATTATCTCATAATTATGAGATAGATAAGTCATTATGACTTAGTATCTCATAATTATGATTTGCTATCTCAATCATGAGATAGCTAAGTCATAATTTTGAGATAGTATCTCATAATTATGATTTGCTATCTCATAATTATGAGATAGTATCTCATAATTATGATTTGCTATCTCATAATTATGAGATAGGATCTCATTATAATGAAATAGCTAAGTCATAATTATGAGATAATAATTTTTTTTAACTGAGTGGCGGGAATGGGCTTCCATACATGATGAAACTTTTAAAAAGTAAAAAAAAAACAAATAAATGTATAGATTTGTTTTCATGTAGAGCTTTCTAGAACCGCCCAAGAAATGACACATTTTAAATCAAACTATGTGTGGAATGCTGCTTGTTCCATGAGGTCATTAATCATTGCCATTATCCACAGAGCTTAGATTAATAACATTAATGTCCTGAGATCTCCTCTCTGCACAAACATTGCATTAAAAACAGCCACTTTGTCTAGTTTGTTTGTGGAAGTTTGGTTGAAATGTTCCAACAAACACTGGAAACGCTGTTCATTTATTTATTAATTAGCAGAAACTAAATTTTAAGCATCTCGTCACTGGCAGGCAGCATGTTTGGTTTGGGTTTATCTCTTTTTGATGCAGACAGGAATGGTGGCACAAACACAACCAAAACAGTTCGAGGAAAACCTAAAAACAAACATTTTAAGCTGCTGTGAAGGTTTCTGGAAACACTGGTAAAGAGTTCAGCTGTAAACCTCTTCTCAAAGCCACAGGCTGGAGGAATGCATCTATTCTGACTAAGAGGGTGTTTATTAGATTAAAGCCATACTATGCAACTTTTTAATAGTTTTAAATCATTTTCTTGAGCCAGTTTGTGCTAAAATCACTCTTTACAGGGTTAATGAAATGTCACTCAGACCCCACCGCCTTATGTGGCCAGAATACCGCACTTGCAACTTCAGAGTGGTGGGCCGGTCCATGTTGGGATTGTAAAGTGGAGCTGACATGCCTGGTGCTGCAGTCTGCTTCCTGCATGTTTCCTGCATGTTTTAGATCATGAACACAGCTGATTTGTCTGATTTAGTGATGAACCGCTCCTGTAGACACTAATGAAGGCTGAGGAGACGTTTCAGCAGTTAGATTAAGGTGTTAAAAAGACAAACGCACAGCGAGGAGATAAGTTTTACTTTCACTAATGAACACTAGGGGGTGCTAAAAACAAGCCAAACTGATGATTACCGCATTGGGGTATGAAGCAGAAAAAAATTAACTTCTACATTAAAAGGTATTTAACCAAATGCATTCATATTGTTAAATTATTTTTTAAACTGTTGGAGTCACAAATCAGACATTCTGAACATCTTTGTTTCTAAATCACTCATACATTTACGTAGGCTGTCGTTTATTTAGAATCTCTTCATGACCAAATAACAAATCATGTCTGCAAATGAGTTAAATAAAAAACTTTATTAAATGCTTTAAACACTGGTAAACACAACTTTACCAATATGGACTTCCAGTTGTGTTTATTATAATGCTTCATCCTGAAAATGCTTCTTAAACCGTCACCTCTGCATCGTTTTTCACCACATTGCTTAGACTAGCCCAGGGGTCCTGGAGAGCCACTATCCAGCATGTTTTAGAGGTTTCCCTGCTTCAACACACCTGATTTTAATCAGCAGGTGATTAATAGGCTTCTGCAGAGCCTGATGAGCTGCTGAACAGGTGAATCAACTGTGCTGAAGCAGGGAAACCTCTAAAACATGCTAGATAGTAGCTCTCCAGGACCAGGGCTCCCTACCCCTGGACTAGCCTTTAGCTCATTATGTAAACTCTGAACAGAGGCTGCTCAGAAAGCTATTACAGTTATTACATACAAACACATTCCAAAGGGCTGAAATGTCCCTTTAAATCAATGTTTCTGAATGCCTCACCTTGACAAAGTAAAAATTTAATACAATAACAATTAGAAAAGACATATTTTAACTTTGTGTGCACAAGCAGCTCAGCAGTTTGGATCCTTGGCTTTAGTAAAAGTGCACCACCTGGAATCCTCTCAAGCATCTAAAAGCTCGTGCATCTAAGTTCCCCATATTGATGAGATTGTGTTCCAGCTGCACCTGCACCAGCCCGCTGAGGCTCCGCCCCCCCCAGCAGAAAGCGTCGCGAGGCACTGACTGGATCCTGTTGTGGGTGAGTGCCACTGAGTGCAGGCCCTGAGGCAGCTGTCTGGGCACCTGGTGCAAAGCATTGTGGCACAGGTCTAACTGATGCAGCATGGGTAATGTCTTAAACGCGCCCAGAGCCACTTTGAAGACCTTATTCCGTGCCAGTCCCAGATGTTCCAGGTGTTTTAAGGTGCTGAAAGCGGATTTCTTAATGGCTGATATGAGGTTGCCCTCCAGGTTCAGAGCTTTAAGTGAAGAGGGAAGGTGTCGTGGGACGTGTTTTAGTTTGTTCCCTTCCAAGTTGAGGCTCTCCAGGTGTGTTGTGTTGAGGAGGGCATCTCTAAGCAGGCCTTTGTTGGTCAACCTGTTTGCACTCAGGTCGAGCACCACCAGCTCGGAAGGCCCACTGAAAGCTCCTCCACAGAACTCTTTAATGTCGTTCCCTTTAAGATATAACTCCTTGATGGACACGGATAATCCCAGAG
The DNA here is from genome assembly GCA_006937985.1 of Aphyosemion australe. Classification (NCBI taxonomy): domain Eukaryota; kingdom Metazoa; phylum Chordata; class Actinopteri; order Cyprinodontiformes; family Nothobranchiidae; genus Aphyosemion; species Aphyosemion australe. The sequence goes on from SSNS01000001.1 coordinate 2,703,113, forward strand.
GCACTGAGGTTAGCCGGTTGTAATTCAGATTCAGTATGCGCAGCTTGCACAGAGGAGACAGGACATCCTTGGGAAGAGACCCATTCCCAAAGCTGTTGTTGCTGAGGCTCAGCACCAAGAGGCCGGGACACCGAGTCCAAGCCGTCTCAGACATCACCCTCAGGTGGTTTCCGTCCAGACGAAGCTCCTCCAGAGAACCTGGAAGGTCAACCGGCACGCTCTGGAGGAGGTTTCCATCCAAGAAGAGACGCTTCAGAGCAGGAACTCCCTCAAAAGCTCCTTCTACGGACCCATCTGTGAGCCGATTGTTGCTCAGAGTGAGGAATTCCATCGATTCATATTCACGGAGTAAATCCAGCTGGATGCTGCTGATGTGGTTATTCATCAGGAGGATGTAACGGGAGTTATAGGGAATTCCATAGGGAAACTGATGGACACCTTTATCTGAGCACTGGACAACTCTGGAAAACAGCACATGACACAATAATGCATAAGGAATACCTGCTGCTATTTACACACATTTTATTAAAAATAACTCTGGGGGGTTTATAAAGATTCCTCAGAGAGCAACATTTAACTGATGTTTCACCTATATCAGTAAAACTATGCACCCCCAGACAGCAGCACACATTTCAAAACAAACGTTTATATTTCCTCCACCAGCCAGGATGAAGCATTTCAGATAAAGATTTGCTAAAATAATAAAAGAAAAGATGCTAACTTTAGTGTAGAATTATGCAAATTAATCTCTCAAATCTAAATATTATTCACTTATGTTGACTTAAGAGCTAAAAAACTATTGGTGGAAACATCAAGCATAAATAATAATAAAAAAATCTAAATTTCAGTTCTTTTTTTACTTATTCTGAGTTAAAAACAAAAATAGACTTCACTTATGTTTCTCTGCAATCAGAGCATAAAGTTGAATATTTATCAGATTTTAAATATTTTTTTCACCAGCTGGTGTTTCTGAACGTCTTACCTTCCATAACAGGCACACTCAGGTGGACAGAAGTTGTCCTTGAAGTACGGAAAGTACGCTGAGGTGTTTTTCTTCTTCTGTGGTTTTTGTGTTTTATTATGAGGGGCCGTGTAAGCCATAATTTATTCTGTTACTCTCACATGCATATATTCTCCTCACACACGCATACATTCTTCTCATACATACACACATTCCACACTCATACACACATATATTCTTTACACACACACACACACACACACACACACACACACACACACTTCTTTCTTCATTTTCACATTTATATATATTTTATCTCTGATATTCTTATAATGTCAAACCAGAAGGTGTGTGTGTGTGAGAGAGAGAAAGAGAGAGAGAGAGAGAGAGGGAGAGAGAGAGGGGAGGGAGAGAATGTATGTGAATGTGAAGAGTATGTATGTGTGTGTAAGTGGACAATATAAGTGTGTGTGTGTGGAAAACGTGTGTGTGTGTGTGTGTGTGTAAAGAATATAGGTGTGTGTGCAGAGAATATATGTATGTGTGTGTAGAGAATATATGTGTGTGTGCAGAGAATATATGTGTGTGTGTAAAGAATATATATGTGTATGAGTGTGGAATGTGTGTATGTATGAGAAGAATGTATGCGTGTGTGAGGAGAATATATGTATGTGTGTGTAGAGAATATATGTGTGTGTGTGTAGAGAATATATGTGTGTGTGCAGAGAATATATGTATGTGTGCAGAGAATATATGTGTGTGTGCAGAGAATATATGTGTGTGTGCAGAGAATATATGTGTGTGTGTAAAGAATATATATGTGTATGAGTGTGGAATGTGTGTATGTATGAGAAGAATGTATGCGTGTGTGAGGAGAATATATGTGTGTGTGTGTAGAGAATATATGTGTGTGTGCAGAGAATATATGTATGTGTATGTAGAGAATATATGTGTGTGTGCAGAGAATATATGTATGTGTGCAGAGAATATATGTGTGTGTGCAGAGAATATATGTGTGTGTGCAGAGAATATATGTGTGTGTGTAAAGAATATATATGTGTATGAGTGTGGAATGTGTGTATGTATGAGAAGAATGTATGCGTGTGTGAGGAGAATATATGCATGTGAGAGTAACAGAATAAATTATGGCTTACACGGCCCCTCATATTTTATTATCCTTCCTCTGTTTCCTTCCCTCCTTACTCGTCCTGTTTTTGCTGCTCTTGTTGGTTTTTCTTGGCTCTGCTGAAGGTGCAGTGGCAGTGGTGAGACGTGGGCTGGCTGACGTTTTGCTCACCTGTGGTTGCTGAGGAGATATTTTGTTCTGCTTCATCGGATGCGTGGTGTCACTCTCCATCTGTTGAAGGCCTCTGGGTTCAGCTGGGGTTTGTTCTGTGTTTGGCTCCTTTGAGAGAATGACCATTTTAGTTGTGTTTATGCTATTTTCATTTGGTTTTTGTGGAGGGTTCGGCTCTTTTGTTATTAAATCTCTAAATATAAACCTCCCCTCCGCTGGTTTTGGCTCTGCCGCCTGCAGAATGGAGATAAATTCACCTTCTTTTGCCTCAAATATGTTTAGTTTTCCAGCGGGCTCTGCCGTCCCATCCTCTGAATGCCTGCGAGTTTGCACCTGAGCCGTTCTCAGCTTGATGTTTGAATGTGGAGGACCTCCTGTGGAGACAGCAGGAGGTGATGGGAGAACATTCTGATAAATCAAAGGAGAACTGGGAGGATTTTGTAGCTGGGTGATGGTTTGCGTTGACACCAGGATCCCTGACGGATCAAACGATGTGCTTAAATGAGGCGTTAGTTTGGGATCTTCCTTATGATTAGCATTTTTTATGTCTTCCTGCATTGCTGCTCTTGGTTTGTTGTCCTCTTTTTGTCCTTTTCTAACCTCCTGTTTTGCTTTTGGCATCTTTTCATGCTCATCAGTGTCTTCTCTTGTGTCATGAAGATGAACGCCTGCAACCAGCTTCTTTCTGCTCTCCTCTTCCACGTTTTCCTGCTTCAGACGTTTCATCCGACTTAACTTCACACCGTCTTTTCCCCTGATGTCAGAAAGTGAGGATTTCTCTGCTTTTTTGTCTTTTTGTGAGATAAAACTCGTAGGAACTCTGTCTGAAGTCTGTCCATCATCTGTTCCTCCTTCATTTTCCTGATTTCTACTCAAACTTCCCTCTGTGTTCATGTTCTTAATGGCTTCTGGCTTTTTCTGTGAAGGTATTCCATCTCCGGTTGACACTTCAGATAAAAATAATAATAATAGTCACAAAAATCAACATCAAATATGAATTGCTTCAGCTACGCCTTTAAATTAAATAAAAAAAGACCAGCTCTGTGTGTTTTGGGCCTTGTAACTCTGCAGGCTTTCCCAGGAACAACTTCAAATCTACCTTTAAACAATCACTATAATTAGCTATTTTTAGACTGTTGATAATGAAGTATTTATTTCTGAATATCTAACTAAATACAGTCAAAGCATACGGCTTTAATGTTGTACTTACTGGGCTGTAACACAAATGAAAACCCTGAGACGGTGAAGAAAAGAAGCAGGAATCTGAGAACTTTGAGCATTTTGTCTGTGGATAAAAAAACAACAAAAACAGCTAAAATAAAAAGTTTTAAAATATGTTTTCAAGACATTATTCTTCATAAATGTTGACTAAACAACACGAATGAGTTTGGACTCAAATAGTTGCTTAAACTGATGCTAAATTCAAAACTAGGCTCTAAAAATTCAATTTTAAACAAGTTTTTCTCCGTTAATGTGATGATTTTAGATGCATGCATGGATTATTTGTGTTATTTCTACTTCTAAATGCAGAAAGGTCAATAAAAAGTTAGTTTTAAAGAAGGAATCAGGTTAATGAGAGCAGAATCGAGGCTGATTTAGAGGAAGTGCTTACCTGTCGGCCTCTCTTATAAGGTTCCTGCTCTTATCTGCGTCCAGCTGACCCCAACACCTGAGTGTGTGGAAGCAGAATGATTAAAAGCCAGAAGCTCCCAGAGAAAACGTCTTTGACCCACACCCCAGCAGGCTTTAATGATCCACTGTCTGCCTGGAGACCTTTACGCTGTAATGACTCAGAAATTCCGTTTTTTTATTATCTGGACGGGAATTCTAACACTTACCCTCCACATCAGAGGAATCTGAGGGATCAATGGCAGGAAGGGACAACTTTTAGGAAGAGGGGTCAGAGGTGACAGCTGCTTTTTACAGTGTTTGCTTCACAGTCGTCATGTAAGAGTGACAATTAGCCCTTGGAAGTTGCTTGACCTTTGACCTTTATGTTAATAAACTCATTTACTTTAGTTTTAAAGTGAAGATTTAAAAAGAAAAGCGTTCCAGTTCAAATGTGTGTTTGTTTCAGATGTTTTTGAATAAGTTGGTTTTTTCTCTGAACTCAGATGTTGATCACACGTGCAGCACATTAATAGATTCTCAGCTACTGATAAAACCTGATTAGATTGAATTATAATGCAAAAATAATGAAGTGTAAAAGGCTACTGTGTTGTAGAATCTGTATCTTTATGCTGAATGGGTGCAGGAGTGTGGAAAAACATTCATTTGGGGAAAATAAAGTCATTTGTGATTCTATTAATTATTTAATGAGTTTTAACTTTGACTTCTGTGTGTTATCTTGCATGAAATTAACTCAGTTAACCTTGAATTGTGTTTTTTCATAATTGTGGATTTTTGTTGTGCTTTTTATTTTGTTTAACTTTGCTGTTTTCATTTTCATGCTTTAGTTTGCTTTGTGATCTTTAATCGTTTTACTTTTATAATCTACTATATTTGCACGTATTCGCTTTATTTTTAACGTAAGGTCCTTTTTTCTATTTCTATACCTATTTTAGTTTTATCATCTCAAATCATCACTTTTACTTTTTAAATTAAAGGGATACTATGCAGTTTTGGCTTGTTTTTAGCACCACCAAGCAAAACTCATCTCCTCGCTGTGCGTTCGTCTTTTTAACACCTTAATCTAACTGTTGAAATGTCTCCTCAGCCTTCATTAGTGTCTACAGGAGCGGTTCATCACTAAATCAAACAAATCAGCTGTGTTCATGATCTAAAACATGCAGGAAACATGCTGGAAGAAGACTGCAGCACCAGGCATGTCAGCTCCACTTTACTAAGTCCAACAGGGAGCGGACCGCCACTCTGAAGTTGCAAGTGCGGTATTCTGGCCACAGAGAGCAGTGGGGGTCTGAGTGACATTTCATTAACCCTGTAAAGGGTCATTTTAGCACATACTGGCTAAAGATTTAAAAAATATAAAAAATTTGCATAGTATGCCTTTAAACATTTCATTCACACCTTCATTCATTCATTCATTCATTCATTCATTCATTCATTCATTCACACACTCATTCATTCATTCATTCATTCATTCTATATGCATTTTTTTTCATTTGAAATTATCTTAACATTCTTTTTGGTTTTTAGTCTTTTTTTATATTGTGGAACATTAAAAAAGCATCTAAAAAACCTGCTTTGTTTGTGACATTCTAAACATTTCTGATTTCATAAGCGAACACAGATGCACAACTTTTTAGTCCACGAGGCTTTGAACCTTCTAATAATTTGGGTATAAATTGCGGCATACATAAAACACATTTTACAAACTCAATAAAAGTGTGAAATAAACCCCAGAACCTCCTTTGAACATGAATCAGGACCAGATGAGATAGAACAGACATTTTAATAATGATTCCGTCTATCAGGTCCGGGTTATTGTTTATAAAAGAGAACATGTTCTCAAACATTTTACCTGGTAAAATAGTTGAAATGCTGACATCTAAAGTACAAAACATGAACTCCACGTGTTTCTAAAATGGAAAAATAAAGATTGCAATTCATTCAGCGACCACAGAGAGGCAGCAGATACCCATGAATAATGGTAGCGTCTGGTTACAGTTTAGTGAAGGACACCACAGATGGGCCTAATGTTGTTGTTGTTCTCAGTTCTGTCCTGAATCATGAATCAAAACAAATAGTGAAAATACTCAAAAATAAACCACACAGAAGAGAGGAACAATGCTTTTATTGTCTTTTATCTGTGGACTCTCGTTTCCTGTCCTATGGGAGAGTCAGTGGGAAACTCAGGAGTGACGACAGAAACCAGGAAGTGGAGGCGGTGACTTTAGACCATAATCTAATCTGGGTTAAATATGACAGTGTGCTGCTTGTGGGCAGAAATTAAGATTTTTCCTCCTCCCCTTTCCCCGTCGACCCGCTTTAATACCGTTTTACCAGCCTCTGCAGCTTTTATACTTCATCAACAGCTCCATAAAATCCCCTCCACAGACAAATCTGCGTCTGGACTTTTGCCTTCTGGGTAAATCACTTTTACAGTTGAATGATTGTTCTCTGGTGCACTCAGGCGCAATGGCAGGAGTCTGACAGCCTCACACTTAGAACGTCTAAATGATTCTGATTAAAACTGAACTGGATTTTTGTTTAAGGGTTGAATGTTGCTTCGTTGTGACATAAAGGAGAAAGAAACAAGCTGAGAGCTTGATGGAGGATTTGTTTTTGTTTATCTGTGGGATGAATTATGGCAGGTGGAGGTGATTGGACAGGTAACTGATGGTAACATTAACACTGTTGCCTCAGGAGGTTTTTCTAACTTGTATAATAAACAAGCTAATTTGCAGAAAAAAGACCAAACATCAATAATGGATATAACTTGAGGGCAGAAGGGAGAAAAATGAGTAAAATGAGGGTGACAACAAACACCCCCCCTCCAAAACTCTCCCATCTGCTGTAAGACTGAGGCTGAAATCTAACGTGTGTGTGTGTGTGTGTGTGTGTGTGTATGGGGGGTGTTAACAAGGCCAAAGTCCAAAGGTCACAGACTGTGATCAATTTGTTTGACCGAGAGCGTTGGAGCTGGGTCTGCATGACTCACCGCTCAGCAACAACACTCATGCAGATGAACCCCCGTCCTTCAGCCCTCCCCCCACGACACGTTCATCACGTTCTGCCCGTCTGCAGCGTCTCAGATGGATGCTAGGCTGACAAACCGTCAGCCGCTCCGCGTGTGTGGAAAGATTACCCAGCATACTACCGTTTATCAGTAACTGGGTCGGTCCAGGAATCAAAACAAATTTATGTTGCTTTGTTCAGGATGTTAAAATGATCTTTAAACATCATCAAGCTTCAGATTTAGTTCCCCTGAAGCCGAAATAGCTGATAATTCTAAGAGTTTTTAGACAAATAGATCTGCTAACAGGCAGAACAAACACTGGATACGCATTTCTGATCATAATGGAGATCTGTGAGGTTAATGAACATCCAAGATGGTTCTTCGCTGATGTCAACACGACCTGCAGGAAACTGGGGACTTCAGGTCAGGTGACTGGTCAGGAAGTGTTGCTCCAATATTCTCATCCAAATCCCCCCTCCTGGAGGCAGGAATAATCCTGAAGTCTAAGTGTTGACTTAACCCAACCCAGAATAGCTCCACCAAATTAAACCTTTTTGTTTTGTTTTGGTATGGAGTTCTCATGTGTTGGTTAGTTCAACATGGAAAACCTCCAGAGACAAAAGAAGGAGAAAACTGAGAGGATAATTTAATACAGGAAAAACAGTTTAAACCAACATTTGGATTTCTTTAATGTTTGTGTTTAAAGCCTGAGCAAAAAAGCCCCTAAAGTTAAACACAACTTTTTGTGTTGGATGTTTATGATGCTCATGTTCAAAATGTCTTCATGCAGTTTTAGCACAACTTTTCGCACTAATCCTTTGTACTCTAATTACTCCTGTTCTCCAAAAGTAGTCGACTTTTCCGCTGAATAATGATGTGTGAGTGAGTGCTGCATATGATTTTAGTCTTAAACACACAGCAGCATGGGTGCAGGGCTTTACTGTATACACAAGCAACAAGTGTCTGGGTGGACAAAGGGACAGGATGTATGTAGGAGCTGCATTGTTAAAACAGGACACAGAGACAGATGGGGAGACTGGTTGATGTGGGTCACTGGGCCCGGTTAGCATTTTCCATCGCTTTTAGGCAATCTGTCACCCTAAACAGTGGCTGCGGGTAAGTCGGGTCAGGTCACGGACCGGGAACTGAATAAAAAAAGTGTCTAGGGTGGATTCAGCTAAACTAAGAGGGAATCGTGTTTTGTTTTAAGGAACCAGCAGATTTAGATTCCCTGAATTGTGAGTTTTACCAACCACCATGCAAGCCCTTATTATGAGATTAGAGAAGTGGTGAAGGAGAGTTTATTTAATTTTCCAGGAAACTAAAGAGCAACTCCAGAAAGATGTAACTTATAGGACCTTAAGATCATGATTAGAGTTAAAAAAGAAACAAATCTTTTGTTCCTTTAATGGTAATAATCCTTATTCTAGGGAAAAAGACACATTTTCATGCTACACTGCGATTTCTAAGAAAGTAAAAAAAGCTTCATTTTTAAACATTTTATATTATTTTTGGTCTAAAAAGACAAAATAAATTCTTCTTTAGAAAAAGTGCATTACTTAAAATAAGATAAATACTCTTAAAACTATTATTTTGTTTTAAGAATTCTAGCCAATCAACTTTTGCTTACCTGTTTTTACTCAAAACAAGAAACTCTGGATCATATTTAAGAATATTTACCTTATTTTAAATAATGCAATTTTTCTAGAGAAGAATTTATTTTCTTTTTAGACTAAAAGTAAGAAAAATGTCTAAAAATGGGCCTTTTTTTCTTTTGCAGTTTATCCATTAGTTTTTTTGCAGTGTATGAGAGAAGGTTGATGTTCTGTAGCTTGTGAACAGCACTGAAGGCCTTTTGTCTCTTATTCTGACAAAATTACACATTGTTTCTTATTCTGTGGAGATTCCCTCAACAGTTTAACTTTTGTTTCTTCTAGATTACAACTTAAATTGCTTTTGCTGTGATTTTTGTTAGCCAGCTGTAGTTTTGTTTAGTAAAACTTTGGAAAAACCTTAAATAATAAGTAAAAAAGAGCATCTGATCTCCATCTGGTAATGAAGTTTTTTAAATTTGAATTTTAAAACAGAGTCATTTGGAAGTCAGAAAAATATTGCATATCAAAAAAGATGAGAATGTAAATGAGTAAAAAAGCTGTAACTTTTTTCTTTGTTACCAAGTCTGCTCGTGTGTGTGTGTGTGTGTGTGTGTGTGTGTGTGTGTGTGTGTGTGTGCACATGGTGAGGGGCCCTTGTTATTAACTCCTGCTGCTTTTCAATAGAACAGCTGTAGGAGCTTCCAGCCGCCTCCAAACAAGGCTCAGGCTGCCTGGTAACTGCCCTCCCATTGGTCGACTTTCCGCCTCCTCCGACCAATCACACGAGCCACACGTTTAGGAAGCTCATGGGGGGAGAAAAACACAACACAGTGGAAGAGAAGTAAAAAAAACTGTGAGAAAGTTTCTCTGTGGAGGAAGAAAAAAGAAAACTACACAGAGACGAGATTTCAGCTCATGTTTCCAACTGGGAGCAAAGAGACTAATCACAAGACAGCGTTTTCATTTTAATGTCCTACAAATCCTTCTGTTGGTAACAGAGCAGCTTGTAACGTTCAGTTATCCAACTTCTTTAAACGCTGCTCATCTTGTTTCAAACTTCAAGTTGTTGATACAAAAAAATTCTATAAGTAGAACTTTTGTGAATCTAATAAAAATAAACAAAAGTGACAAAAACCATGAAGTTAGAGCTGCTGCTCAGCGTTTCTTTGGCTCCTTTGTCTGTTTTGTGGTTGACTTCTTTTCTTCTCTACGGAGGTTGTTGTCTTTGTGTCTGGCAGGTTGAGGCATGCCAAAGCAAAACCAGTGTTTCCAAGGCTTTAACTGGGCTTACTGGAAGGATTTGAGTCACAGCTATCGGGGAGAACAAGTGTTTGTTTTACAGTAGCTGTGACGCACACAGTTGCTAGATGTGAGGTGAGAGGAGAGCAAAATGTTTACAAGGACTGTAATTTTGCTTTTCGGTGTCGAACCTCTGTGCATCCTCTGTGGGTGTCCAACATCCTCTTCATCCTTCCTAGTGCGTGTGTGTAATTACCATTCAAAGCGACTTGCAGATCTCTCTGAGAACTTTCTGCGCACACGGCTCTGCACTCCCCTGGAGGTCACACGTCCCACAGCACCGAGCTGCATCTTCTCTAGAAAACAACAAGATGGAACAGAAAGAAAGTGGGGAGGTGGGCCGTGTGATGTGGGGAAGATGAAGGCGGTTTGCACAGGTTTGCAACATGTGCAAACACTTTTCTATTAACTAACAGAAACACACACACACACACACATCAGCACTGGCAGGGTGGAAAAACACAACCACATGCATGATAAGGTTTGCTGATGCTGCAGAGTAAGTGGGTGTTCTTGAGGATATCACAGCGGCAGTGTGACGATCCAGCGACAGTAAACACAACCCAAATTCCCCTGTAGATAACTTTTTATGATGCTTGTGTTTTACAAAGAAAAACCCGTTCTATCAACTTTTAATTTACATTTAAGGGACGATCTCAAGATGCTGTCATGGAGAGGAGGATGTCTGGTGTAGGAACCTCAGGGTTTCGTCTTTGCCTTATGCAGACGATGTGGTTCTGTTGGCGTCTTCCCGTAGTGACCCCCCGATATGCGCTGGGATGGTTTGAAGCCATATGTGAAGCAGCTCCTTAGCGCCTGCAAATCTGAGGTTGTGGCTCCTTTTCCACCAGTCAGCACGGCTCAGATCTACTCTAGTCTACAAGGTTCTGCAGGTTTTGCATTATAACTGAGACATGGCTCTAGTGGGTGGACTCGTCCTAGCAGGGTGACCCTCAAAGTTTGAAAAGTAGCATGAAGGGATCTGTACGTGACACAGAAACATGCAGCGATAGTTCTTCTTAGTCTGTGGCTTTTTGTCAGACTTTGAAAACATGAGGCCCAGAAAGGGACTCCATCCCATAGTTAATCAGTGACCGACAGTCTTTGACTCTGTTTTCGGGTGGCACAGGAGAGGGAATGTGAAGGTGGGATGGATACCATAGGAGGTGAGTGACTGAGAGCAGCCAGCCAGGCGGAGAGTTGAAGAGCAGGACGTGGAAGACAACCTGACTTCAAGTGGTTATGGAGAGGATGAAGATGAGACACGTAACCTGGGAAATGCACAGAAGAACGGTAGTATACTGTGACGTTCTAGAAACACAAGACGAGCAACAAGCACAGGAAGGTTTTAGGCTAGAAGCTACCCAACGAGAGGTCTCACCTGGCAAACGGAGGTCGTTCTGCTACTCCTTAAGTCCCCAAAAGGAAAATCAGGAGATCTGCTGCTCAGGATGAAACGGCCACCTGCAGGAAGACACTCAAGCAGATAGGTTAGGTGAGCCATTCACACGAGGTCATGACAAGATCCTCCTCTGCATATTTTTCTAGCTAACCCAGGGGCAGACTCGGAAATCACTGGAAAGATTAGAACAAGAAGAAAAAGTGATTTTTTTATATAGCTCATTTCAAGAAAACAATCACGAGGTGCTTCCTAAGAACAAGAAATGCAAATAAAAATGATTAAAAAAATATATTGTAAAAAAAATGGGAAAAAGAAAATTTTTTGATTAAAAATGTGGAACAAGAAAAAAAATGAATAAGAAATATGGGATCCTGAAAAGGGCAGAATTGGTAGAAACAGCAGCATGAAGCGAAGGTAGTGATGAAGAATCCACAGGAGGTCCCACCAAAGCAGCCTGAACAGGTGAGTCTTCAGCTGCTTTTTAAAGGAGACCACTGAGTCCACTGATCTCAGGCTCAGGGGGAGAGAGTTACAGAGTCTGGGGGCCACAGCAGCAAATGATCTGTCACCTTTGGTCTTTAGCCTGGTGCGCTGCACAACCAGTAGGCTTATGTTCTTTCTGGCTTGGGAATATTTTGGGAATCCCCAGGATAAGCTAGGGAGAGGGATGAAAGTTTTATTAAAGGATATTTTGTTTCAGCAGCGCAACCTTGGATAAGCTCCAGAAAAAGGATGGATGGACTGATTTATTAACGTTATTCAGAGTTGACAGATAACGATGAAGGTCATTGTGGAGTTTTCATTCATTTATTCATCTAAACTGCTTTTTCTGAATCAGGTCACGGGAGCTGGTGTGGGAACTCCAGCAGCCAGTGGGGGGACACACACCAGTCCATCACAGGGTCTCACATAGACACAAATGAGAAAGACACTCATTCACACCTAGTGACAGGTTAAAGCCACCAATAAGCATGCATGTTTTTGGTCCTTGGGAGGAAATTAGAGAACCCTGAGTAAACCCACACATGCATGGGCCAACTCTGCATAGCTGGGTATTGAACCTGCAACCATCTTCCTGCAGGACAACAGTGCTACCAACTATGCTACCTCTTTAGGTTATAATGCATTCAAATGTGCTTTAGAAAGCAGGTAGGTCCTGACATAGAAAAGAAAAGAGTAATAATTGTTTTTGATTGAATAGAACTTACGTGCAAGGCTTAAAGGTGACATTTATTCTGTTTTTTCACTGGATGTAAGCAAAGAAGTCATTTAAAAACATTAAAAGCAAAGTAAATAGTCTAATTTATGCTCATTAAAGTCTAAACAAGGTCTCCCTTGACTTTACTCCAGAAGAAACCAGTTGGCAGCGTGTTTGTGAGCCTGTCCTTCCTCAAGGACACTCGCCAACAGTTGTCATTCATTTTGATGAGCTGCTTTACTTTAAAAGGCAGCTTCTGCTGCCTGAGGCACTGAGAGGCTCCTACAGTCACCACAGCTGCTGAAGAGGGAGATAGCGAAGGCTTGCACCGTGCCATTTGACATAAATATACTGGGAGTATTTGTTGTGCAGTGAAACTGTTCTCTTTGCTCCTCTCCTAGCAGAGTTAATGTTTTTATGATGTTTCAGGATTGAGGCTGCTGGCTTAAGGTCGGTTCCCCTGGCTAAGCCGCACACAAATTCCATAAATCCCTAAATTTGTCACTGCAACAGAAAAATACATCTTTGGTATATAACATGAGCTGAAAAGGCTCAGTGACCTCTGTGACAGGAGCACCGTGACAGGCTAACCAGGTCATACGTGAAGCTGAGGTGTCACAGGTACAACAACTATCTCGTTACTAAACAGATGGTCTCTCGTTATCATAGCTTACTGAGTTTTCAGCCAAAAAGCGATTCATCGGCTGCTTTTCTGTACTTTGGAATTTCTGAAATGTTTACTCCAGCTTTGACCCGATCAGATTGACCTGATTTAGAGTGTTGACACTTCTGGAGTTCATTTGTAGCCGTAAACTCAGCATTAACATAAATCCACACAGAAGGGCCCCAAACAGAACAAACCCTTTTCAGATCAATAATACTCCCCCTGAGAGAAAAAAGCCTCAGTCTGCTCCCACTGTGCCGGCCAGACAATCGCACTATAATTCCCAAAGTCCAGTCCAGGATTACAGTGTCTGCCCACCATCTCAGCATTACAGACATTAGTGAGCGACATGTGAACCAGTGTTATTAACAATAATAATAATGATAGAAAACCTCAGAGACACAGTTTAGAGTCTGCATGCTAAACGCTTTTAGAGGTTTTTCCTGAAAAGGGAGACAGCACCCCCCCCCCCCCCCCCCCCCCCCCCGCCCAGATTAGTAGGCGTGGGGTAGATTTAGAAAGATCGGCTTCACGTCAGCACAAACAAAGCATTTACCCTAATTTCCTCTAATCTGACTGACGAGGGAACAACGTGCTAATTGTAAATCACTGACTTGTTTTTGTTTGGTGATCAGAAATATGTTGCCATGGTGATTGTTACTTATTTCTTGGTGGGTGTGTTGTGATCTCAAGAGCTGACAGGATGTTTTTACTGGAGGTTACGTGCAGAAAGGGAAGATTTGAGATTCTCTCAGCTAGCTCCATCCATCCATCCATCCATCCATCCATCCATCCGTCCATCCATCCATCCATCCGTCCGTCCGTCCGTCCGTCCGTCCGTCCGTCCGTCCGTCCGTCCGTCCGTCCGTCCATTCCTCCGTCCGTCCGTCCGTCCATCCATCTTAACAGAGGAAACAATGCTCAGTGGTGCTCAGCTCTGACTCATATAATTTCACTTTATTATATTACATGCAACAAATAAAAGGTCATGAATGAAACAGAATGAAAACCATCTAAAACAGAAACAAATGGAATTTTAAATAAAAATATCAAATGTTTCTTGGTATTTTTCTTTTCCATACACACATCGTGTTGTCAGCGGCTGTGAACGGTACCAGCCCAACAATACAGTCAGATTAATGGTTACCAGATGTTTCCAATTGGAAGCATCCTGGATTAAACGTGTCACTAAAGTCATGGAAAGAACTGAGGCTTAGGCATCTGCCTCGAGGTCTAAAATATAAAACTACACACAACCTCAACAGTGATCAGAACATGACAACACAACACCAACTTTCCCTTTCACAAGTTTCTTTGGGATTTTCCCTGCAGCTACAGTTGGCTTTCCCTCTTACTTATTATCCACGAGCAAAACCCTGTGCAGAATTGGATGATGGGTAGTTTAGTGCAAACGATCCAGACATAAACGGTGATTTACTGTTTTGCTTCAAGATGCATTTCTTTACTGCTTTGAGACTGTTTTCCCATTCAGTCAGCAAGCTTCTACAAAGGAATATAAATCTATATCCTGACCCGCTCAGGTACTAGAAGATTTATGGAAGTTACACTTTTATAGAAGCCTTGCTGTGCTATTCATCTTGTTTCAGGTAAATACCAGTCCTCTTTGCATTCATGGGGACATTTTTACATCACGCCCTGCTGAAGGAAGGAATGACCCTCGCCATGAATTTTTACTCCAATCACAAACTCCAGATGAAGAGTGCCTGAGGGAAGCTGGATAGCATGAAGGAGGGAGAGAAAATAAATGATTGTGATGAAATGCCTCGAGGGCTGCAATGTTTATGTTGAATTCTAATAAAAACAGAAATAAAACTTGCTATGTCTCCAAAAACAAACAAATGAGGCTCATTTATATTCAATTTGTGAAAATCCTTTAAAAAATAAACCATTTGAAGTCATTTAAGTGATATCTTTCATTTTCAAGTGACTACATTCAGCTAATTTAATGTAATATATTAAAATTGCAAACGAGCTTTTAATGCAGAGGTGTGTTTGCTGTTTGAAGGAGGATGTCCTATGGGTGAGTGTGATTACTTAAATTCAGCTGGTGGTTGTTTAGTTAAAAAATCTTGACCTCCTTGGAGAAAAATGGTTTAAACTTACCTGAGGTCCTTTCTTTCCAAAAATAAAGACCTGAGCGTGTTCTCGCCAGTTACTGAGCTGAGCTATAAAACGTTTGGACACGTGATTTGAAGACACATTGTGGCCTTGATACTCCTCGGAAGTCTTAAAGTGACAGTTCACGTGTTTGAAGTGGGATTCCATGGAAAGGTTATAATTATTTTGATCCAAAGGTGCTGCAGTGGTTAGCTCCTCAACTGATTTCTGCTGCAAAAACCACAAAATTCTATGTAAAAAAAAGTTTACTTGAACTACTGTTATTTCAGTTTTTTATTTTTATTATTTTGGAGTTGTTTTAAGACAACAAAAGCACGTTCCAACTCAGACAAGCAAGTACCGAATTTGTCCAACTGTCTCCTTACGTCTAAGAGTGTGTAAATGAAGCAGACCCCCACAAGGAGGTAGAAAAGGAGAAACACTAA
This sequence comes from Aphyosemion australe, assembly GCA_006937985.1. Taxonomy (NCBI): domain Eukaryota; kingdom Metazoa; phylum Chordata; class Actinopteri; order Cyprinodontiformes; family Nothobranchiidae; genus Aphyosemion; species Aphyosemion australe. Next base: position 2,718,732 of record SSNS01000001.1, read on the forward strand.
AGGAAAAAAGGGCAGGTTCTTACCTTTAATGGTTCAGACGGATGAATCAGTAGACAGAGGACAGAACTTTCACCAAACATGTCCAAACTAAACTCGTCACTCAGGACGAAGACGTTTGATTAAACAGCCCACATCGAATACAAGCAGAGTCCAGACACTCTGTTCTTGCAGCCTAAAAGTGAACGTGCATGCATGGTGAAGTAACAAGATAAGAAGAAAACAAAGCAAAAACAAAACAAAAAGTGCAGAGACTGATAAAAGTGCCACTTTCTGTTGCTGCAATCATGTAACGGCACACAGGGAGCTGGAATGATAGATGTCAACGTGCAGCTTCACTGGCCACAGCAGCACTCTGTACTACAGCTTTTTACAATAGATAATGGTTCATGCAACAGTGACTTCTAATATTAAAGTCTCTGTAATCATGCAGAGGTCTGTTCGTTTGTGTGGAGCAACATTCATCCGTTTCTTCTAACAGACCACGTTAGAGAAGGAATTTCATCAAAACCATGTAAACAGCAGAAAATGTATGGAGCTGAATGGAAAACACCCACAGATTAAAAACTAACCTGCTAACTGAAAGAAGGAGGGATCAAACCTGTCTTCTAAATTCTATGACATAATAATCAGATCTCCAGTGAAGATCCAATTTAGACGTCACATCAGCTTTCAGGTTCTGTTTATACTTGGAGAAAAGGTCAAGACGTTCCTGAGAGTTGCTCGTGGTTGCCGAGCCTGGTCCAGATTGAGTCCTGCCGTCTGTCTCTGACGGCTCCATCTGCAGCAGCAACATGTGATCTTTTTACTTCAAACCCAAGTGACTCAGACGTGATTAACCTCGAGTGATTACAGAGAGAGGAGCTGCAGCATAATGTTCTGCTCCAGTTTCGTTGGGAAAGCTTAACTGTGCCGTTGCTGTGAGGACAGACATTTGTCAGTTCTGTTCATCTCCATCTATTGTGTGTTTGTGTGTTTGCGTAACCCACTCAGCCACGATTTCATAACCGCGTTCATCTTCGGACACCGCCGCCTACTTCCCACACAGCTGAATATTGATGGAGCAACAGGCCCGAATCGCATTAACTCTGCTTAGATTCCTCCAAATAAAACCATTAAATGTGTTCCCAGAATGCACCGAGTGGGACGAAACAAATGAAAAACAAATCAACAAACACGAGTATCAAGATTTCAAATGAGAAACACTCGTGTGGTAGAATTAGTTCTCTACTTGCCATCACTTCGGCTGATTCTCACAGGAGATGGAGCCTTAGTGCGGGAGGACTCAATTATTATTATTATTATTACTTTGGGATTCTAATGGATTTCAAAAGGGAAAAAATTCCGGGGAATTATTGGTTTTATTTTCCAGCATGGTATTGCTTTTTATTATTGTTTGTAGATGAAGAAGCCTGAAAACTCTTATTTTGCAACCACTTTAAAGCTTTTTGGTATGGCATTTGGGAAAGTTTAACTGAGTTTAAACAGAAATGTGTTTCTTTTTGCTAAACTGAACCCTCATTATGATAAATACCTAAAAATAACTAAGGCAACTTGTTAAAAACACATTTTACAACCACTTTAATCTGTAAGGATATTTTAACCTTCCTGTCGTGTTCGGGTCAAATCAGACGGATTTACAACTTAAAACACTCATAAAAATTGTGTTTTACATTTGATTGCCTCAAGGCCTTATGATATCCTCCACAATATGCACTTGAACATAAAAAATGATGATCACCTTTTTCATTGAATTTTGAGTGTTTTAACCGACCTTGTTACACCTGTGGTGTTCCCGGTCAAAAGTGACCGCCATAGGAAATGAAGGGGTATCCAGACTAAATGCATCCATCAGACAGAAAACATCCCCATACACACCACCCCAACTCACTCACTCGCTTTCTCGCTCACTCGCTCTCTGAAGTGGAAGACAACACAGATTTTGATCCATACTTTGAGGAGACTGACCAGTCAACAGATGGAGAGGGAGAGGCACCTGAAGAACAGGCACCTGAGGAGACATTCCAGTCAAAGAGTGGACACTTACTCTGGTCTTCCTCCACCCAGGACAGAGAAAATAGAGCAAGAGTGGAAAAGATCATAAAGATGAGGCCAGGGCCAACGCGGTATGCGACATCTTGTGTGGATGACATCAAGTCCAGCTTCCAACTCTTTTTACCAGAGTTTGGTTAGGAGTGTGCAAGCCCCAGCCACTGCCCTGGTGTCTCTCCCCCAACAAGGACATGAGCTCTGTGCCCCCAGAGACAACAAAAAAGCCTGAGATGCTACAAATGTGATGCCTATGTTTGCATGTTAACTTCATGTTGAGTTTGGTCTTTGTTTTTCCATTTAACTTTTCCATTACATTTTCCATTTTGTAATACGTTTTCAGGGCCTAATTGTATTTTCACTGCAGTCATTTTTTGTCTAATTCTATAAATTTATGTGAAACACTACTTTGAGACATTGTTCACAGCTACGAATTGTTGAATAAAAATTTGGTGGTGAAAAATGGTTTTTGTGCTAATTTAAAACTCTTAGAAATAAACATATTGTCAATTCAACAAAAAATGATTATATATAACTTATAAACTTATAAAGTCATTATATGAACCAGAAGAGATTAACTTTATTCAAAGAAATGATAAATGACACGCACTTGTATAGCGCCTTTCAGAGTAAGAACTCCAAAGTGTATCATTCATCCATTCACACACACACAAGAAGATAGATAAGAAGTCTTGTGTCATCTGCAGCGTTTTGATGTCTTCTGATAAATACCACAGGATGAGTTAAGAATATTGGGTCAAGACCATAGATACTCATATTGGTACCATGATGTCAGCATGTCCTGGCCGTATGAGCCTGGCCTGTAAGTTAAAAATTAACATTTGTCATTTTGATGAAATACATGGCCTTTTGGTACGTTACACTGATCCCATCACCCCCAAGTTCAAGTTCAAATGTTCCACCAGAACATGTCTGGGTGTGAAGGGCCCTGGTGGCATGGTGGGATTGTTACTGGTTGAGAAGTTCCCAGCCGTGTGGCAGCAGGTTCAAATCCCACTAGAGACTAGAACTGCATCAGTGTGATCAATCTTGGATGTTACACTTCATTAAGTCAAGCAATGACTTTAACCCTTATGTCTCATCAACATTTGAAAGAAAAAACCTAAAAATTACAGGTTCAAATGTTCCACCAGAACATGTGTGAAAGGCTCTGTTGGCATAGTGGAAGTGTTGATGGTTGGGAAGTTGCCAGTAATAAGACTGCAGGTTCAAATCCCACTAGTGACTGTACCTGAGTCTGTGTGATCAATACTTGAAGTTACACTTCACAAAATCAATCAATGACTTTAAACCTTGAGACCCATCAACTTTTGAAGGAAAATAACTAAAAATTACAATTTCAAATGTTCCACTAGAACACATGTTGGTGTGAAGGGCTCTGGTGGTGTAGTGGAAGTGATGATGGTTGTGAAGTTGCCAGTGGTGAGGCAGCAGGTTCAAATCCCACTACCTCCTGAGCCTGAATCAGTGCAACCTACCTGGGGAGGGGGCCTATTCCCCTCCCTGACCTTCACAACAGTGAAAGCTGGGGGTTATGCTGACCAGCAAAGGTCTTGAACTGAAATCTTGCTGCGCCTCAGTTTTTCTGTTGCACTTTTGCTTCTGCATTTTGATGTTGCAATTTGGAAGCCTGGTCCCTGGCATGCTCCCATGCCCCCTCTGGGGGAGGGTGCAGGGCAGAATTACACAAAAATATTACTGCAGTGAAAATAGTGTTTTAAGTTGTAAATCCATCTGATTTGACCCGAACACGACAGGAAGGTTAAAGGAACACTTGGCAGTTTTGGCTTGTTTTTATCACCCCCTAGTGTTCATTAGCAAAAGCAAAAGTGAAACTTATCTCCTTGCTGTGCGTTTGTCTTTTTAACACCTTAATCAGGGGTCCCCAATCCTGGTCCTGGAGGGCCGCTATCCAGCAGGTTTTGTGGTTTCTCTGCTCAAACACACTTGATTCAGTGGTTGAATCACCTGTGCTGCAGCTCATCAAGCTCTACTGAAGCCTGCTAATCACTTGCTAATTGAAATCAGGTGTGTTGAAGCAGAGTTACAACTAAAACCTGCTGGATACCGGCCCTTCAGGACCAGGATTGGGGACCCCTGACCTTAATGCTGAAATGTCTCCTCAGCCTTCATTATTGTCTACAGGAGCGGTTCATCACTAAATCAAACAAATCAGCTGTGTTCATGACTGCAGCTCCAGGTATGTCAGCTCCACTTTACTAAGTCCAACAGGGACCGGACTGGCACTCTGAAGTTGCAAGTGCGGTATTCTGGCCACAGAGGGCGGTGGGGGTCTGAGTGACATGTCATTAACCCTGTAAAGGGTCATTTTAGCACAAACTGGCTCAAGAACATGATTTAAAATATTACAAAGTTGCATAGTATGCCTTTAATATAGTTTTTTATATATATATTTAATGTTTTGTCTGAATTGTTGTTCTTTTTGGTTGTGTAGGTGTGTTTTGACCAACATTGTTATATTTATTACCTCAGGGGCACAGCAAACATGCCCTCCCATCCAACAACCTACACTGTCCAATTCCTCGTGCATCGTTTCTTGGTTTTTGATTTCTAGAAAGACTTTTTTAAGCTGCAGCACATCTACATATTACAGTAAAATCACTTTCAATAAACTACTCACATCCGTTTCTTCTACAAATTCTTACAGGAAGTTGAGCTTTTCAGGTGGTGACTGCGTGGTGCTGGGAAACTGCTGTCTGTTGTTTTTCCAGGTGGGAGTTTGACTCTAAATAATGCAACATGAATCTCTGAGGCTTTCATGTCACCCTCCTTTCTCTATTTCTGTCTCTCTGATCGACTTGTGTCACCTGCGCCTGCACGCGTTTATGCAACACAAATAAAAGAATGAATGCAGCTTTTTCTTCACTTCCCGCCTTGATGAACCTTTTAACGCAACCGTCACCTCTGGGTGAATAGGTTATGCAGACGGCTATAAAAGGGGGCAAGCTGTGTGTGTGTGTGTGTGTGTGTGTGTGTGTGTGTGTGCGCGTGCGTGTATGTGTGTTTCAGTCCCGTATAGCATATTTACCTCATCGCTGATGACAACTGTGTGGGCTTGCAGTCATGCTGTTGCCATGACATCTGGGGTTTACAGAAGGATTTGCACATTTGCTTTATAAAAAAGATGCAGAGGCCTGTTGACAGCATGAAACATGCAAATCATGCAGAAGGACCCACACAGACACGTGCATGCGATTGATCTAATTAGATAAGGAGAGAGGGAGGGACGAGAAAAATCTCTGCAAATGAAAACTTGGTTTCTTTTGTGGCCAATCTGATTGCAGCTGCAGCTTTTCTGGCAAAACAGTTTCACTCTGTCAGTAAAAACTTTATTCTGGGGGATGATGTGTGTGCAGAGAATAAACAGAATAATAGAATAACAGTATAAAACAGAATAAATGCACTTTTATGCTCTGTGGAAGGTCATGCAGCTTAAACAATGTGCTTTTAGAAAAGAAAAACACAAACACCTAAAATGAAGCAGGGATGTAGGAAAAGCAGCTTCAGCCTCCTACCTGACGGTAAAAGAAAAAAGTATGACGCCCATCTTTGACAACGCCGCTGAAGCTCCCAGCGGGATAAAGAACATTTGATTGATTGTTACATAACCGTTGTCAGGTTGCTATGGTACCGAGCGCTGGACCACCATCCATCAAAAGCTCTGACCCTCCTCAGTTTGCAGCCACATGACTACTGAGCTCTTTGTATTTTGCTTTTGATGTTAGGATCAGCATTAGAAAGTGTTTTCTGGTGCTGATTTTTGTGCTTTTTGTATGATTTATACACTCTTTCGTCACATTTTTATTTCTGATCTATCAAAAAATACAGATTTTGCTTCAAATGTTGACGTGGTCAAGCTTCACAAATTTGGTCGACACTTGAAAACTGGCATCAAGGCTGGATGTGGTTAATTTTTCTTGTTTTCCCACATGAGGAAAAATCTTTAAGCTGCTCTGCAAACTTCAGGCAAAGGTTTGAGAAACTAATCTGTCTGAAAACTCCCCAAACTTGACTAATTATCCCTGGTATGTTTCAGATGTTGTTGATCGTGTCATAATAGAAAATATTATTTTGCAAAGTGAACTCAAACGTTCCATTTTAACATCCTGGACAGCGTCTTCAGCTCAAACTGACCTCTGTCCTTGTCCTCTTTCAGTTTTCCCACTATGTTTTGATTCTTTTGAATCCTGTCCTGACCTTGCAAACAAAACACAGCCATGTTTATTTGAGCCAGTCTTTCTTGTTGAAGCATTCCAAGGGCAACAGTGTTTAGCTGATCTCACAGGGAGCATCCTAATAAAACCCGTCTTCTCCGTGTTTAGGCTCCCAGCGGTGCTGACGTCCAGTCCACCGACTTGATTGTTAGATAAGAGGTAAACAGATTGCTCGCGCAGTACGAGCTCATTGTTTAGCAAAGAAAACACAAACTGTTCTTACGCTCAGCTGCACCCTCCAACTTGGCACGCGGCTCATGCTTTGAGTTGTTTTCACCAGAAAGATTTAGCAGAGGGATTATAAGTAAAGCCACACAAACAAATGAAGCTAGGTAAGCGCCAATTCGACAAGTAAGCTGTGCCAAGCATGGGAACATTTGAGATTGTAAAGCTAACTGATCGTTGTGGGCAATGATTAGGGATTGTTTTATTACTGATTAGCTTCAAAATTCACATAAAAGAATTGTGATTCAGCTTTTTTGATATGACTTTATCCAGAACTGAATCATAAAATGGAAATTATTTGGATATTAAACACATTTTTGATTGAAAAACATTCAGACACTGAAAACATGTTTTCATGCAACAAAAAAATCCATTTCTCTTTATCCGAACTCCAAGATCTTGCTTTCATTTTGCCAGGGGCCTTACATTTTACCCAGCCAATTAAAAGAAAGTGGTTTGCTCCTGAAGTCTTCTTATGAGCAACAGTTGGGTCGTAGGAAGCCTGTGTGGAGGAAAGTCTCTACTTATCAGAGCAAATGTCAAAAAGAATCAGTAGAAAAAAGAAAGGGTGAAACAGATATAGATTAGTAGTACAACTTTTGCAATTCTCTATACTCTTCTTCCTCTACACCATCTGCTGCACCTCAAGCCACCAGTCTGTGAAACTGGTCAAGTTTGCTGATGACACCACCCTCACTGGCCTCATCTCAGACAGGGATGCGTCTGCATGCAGAGGGGAGGTAGAACGTCTGGCGTCCTGGTTCAGCATCAACAACCTGGACAGTGGAGATGATTGTAGACTTGAGGAAAGTGCCTGGTCCACTGCCCCCCATAACCCTGATAGACACCTCCATCCCACCCATGGACTCCTTTCGCATCCTTGGGACCACCATCACCCATGAACTCAAGTGGGAGATGTCCATCAGCTCCCTCATCAGGAAGGCCCAGCAAAGGACGTTCTTTCTGTGACAAATGAGAAAACTCTGCATTCCAACCATGATGATGGTCCAGTTTTATACGGCCATCATCGAGTCAATCCTCACCTCCTCCATCACTGTGTGGTACTCAGGGGCCACTGCCAGGGACAAGCAAAGACTTCAACGTGTCGTGCGCTCATCAGAAAAGGTGATCGAATGCAACCTCCCATCAATACATGACCTGTACACCTCCAGGGTTCTGAGACGCACAGGTCGGGTAACAGCTGACCCCTCTCACCTCATGGTCTGTTTGACTCCTGAACAACCAATAACCGTTTCAACCACATAGATCTGCACCAGTCGTCTATATTCCTATGCTTACGATTGACTGTTTTTCTTCCTATGTTGATTATTTCTGATGTATCCTAATCTATATACTACCTGACTTGTAGGTTTGCACCTTGCCACCGAAACAAGCTCCTAGTAGATAAGTGTCTCACCAACGTGGCAATCAATCTGATTCTGATTCTGAATTATGCTTTCCAGGTCAGACCGACGATAGATGAAGTTGTTGGTGTTTTCTGTTCCTTTATTTTTTTAATTAATAATAATTAAATACCTTTTATTTAGTGGCCTTGAGTTCCCTGATCTGCAAACACATTTCTCTTTACATTCAAACTAAAGCTATTTAACGACTTACGGTGTCATTTTCTGAGTGGGAGTGTGACTCTGAGGTCCTGTTTACGATAATAAAAGCTACACTAGATCTTTAAAACGCATTTTCAAGAAAATTGCATGACCCTAAACAACTCTCTGTAATGTATAAGCTCATTTTTTGTACTAAAATACTCACGGGTGTGTCAGCTGTGCTCGTGCCCACAGGAAACGTAGATCTCTGAAACAGAAAAACTTTCTTTGATCCAGCATGTGAGTGGGGAAACTCAAATTGTCGTGAATGAGTTTTATCACGGGCTTTGTAGGCTAATCCCTCTCCACTGTAGGGAATGAGATAAAACGGAGAAGGATCCAAAACAGACCCAGGAAGTTCTGAAACATGACAGGAGGTGTCGGACCAAATCGGGGGAATGCAAATACCCGTCTCCGCTGCAGCCTCGGTGCTGCTGGGACTTTGGAAGCTGAGAATGTGTGGAACTAATCCTGGATATCTGGAATGTTTTCCACTCGCCTTCCAGAGGCTTTCCCAATCTCCTTTGCATTGTTGCATTAATCTAGCTTCTGTCCTCTAATGACCCTCAGTTAACTTCAACCATTTCATCCGTTTCTACTTCCAACAGTGATCACTCACCCATTTTTGTCCTCATTTTAGTTGTCACTCACCCCTTTTCCCTCCTTCTTCTCATTATCTCCTCCCTTTCTCCCTGTGGTGCTTTCAGGATAAGTCCCGGCTCCATTTTCCATTTCCCGTTCTCCTCTCACCCTCCTCTTTTTCTTTACTAATCTTCTCTCCTACGGTACCACAAACCCGCTCGTGCTGACGGGGGCCCTGAAGTTCATTTGCAGCTCTGCGGCAGACTCCTGTAAACCATTTTGCGGATCACGGCTTTGACCTTGGAAGGAACAGTGCTGCTAAGGCAACAGGCTAGTGGTTGGTTATATAACCCCATCCCCGCGGGTCCTGAGGTCCAGGTGTAGGGAGCAGAGTTCATTCACCTGTTGAAAACAGTGGAGCAGGTATGTTAACTTGGAAAGAAAAAAGGGTGATGTCCGCCATCTAGACTGAATGAATAAAGCAAGGATCAGTTTTAAAAGCTTTCTAAAGACAAATAGAATAACAATCATGTCAAAGTCACCATAGAAACAACAAAGGTTGCATCGTTTTCTGACTCAGAGATCAAATAATAACCTGGGAAGCCATCAGCCTCAAAACTTTTATTGTTGAACTGTTTTATTTTAACCCGCTGTTGGTTTCTTTTTTACTTCCTGGAACGTTTCCTCGACTGTGCTTGTGCATTTCTAGTATTTGTCAGATTACAAGACGGACTCACTGGAGTGTGGAACCTGCGTCACAGAGGACCAACTCCAGGTAGCAACAGCGGAGTTTAAGTGCCGTTACCACGGAGACTGCTCGTTGCGTCTTCAGTGATGAAAACGGGAGATTGTATGTTCTCATCCTGACAGCAGAGCTGCTGGTGAGAAGAAACCAGACGCTGCACTGAAACGTCAGAAATGACTTTGTTTCTTCTCACTTTCTAACCTTCTCTTTTCATGTTGTACTTTTATTTTGGGTTTTAGCAAAAAAAAAGCAAATATCATTCATGCAAATAAAAGTGTACAACATGGAAAATGGATTCGTTTTAGTGTCACCTCTTTAAAAATCCAACACATCTCACTGGTGGAACACAAACCCAGGGAGTCTATTACTTTAACTCCTATCTGCTCACAAACCAGCAATAATGACGCGATCCAGACCACAGACAGAATATTTATCCCTCAGACGCGACACAAACAAATACCATCAGCAGAGCCGTACCATTACCACATGCTGAGAACAAAGCTTAGCTCATGTCTCAAAGCTGCACACGTCCATCATCATACAGTAAAAATCTTCATTATCCACACATGATTATATACTCAGCATCACAGCCTCGTCCCAGAAGCCCTGTCCTGGATTGCACAGGTATTATCTAAAGCTCCTTCACATAAGGGTAAGTACGCACACGCACAAGCTGCAGGACTACGGCAGCCAATCAGGGTCACTGTAGGTTAAAACACCTGAACTGGAGCAGGGAGGGGTAAAAATACAATATTAATATTATATATTTGTGTAGAAAATTTGCTAATTATTGGGAATTCTTCAATTTGAAAGAAAAAAATAATATAAATGATAATCACAAAAAGCAAAATCAGCTCAAATGTTTTTCTTGCCGTTCTGTGATTCAGAAAACATCAGATTATTTTCTTTTCTAAAACGTATGACTTAAATCCTGCAGGTTTTGACTATTATTATTATTATTTTATATTTTTTTGTGCAAATTTCTAACATTTAAAATGTTAGAGAATGTTTTAGTTTGATTTTTGCAATTTTCTGCCTTTAATCCTGGACATTTTGGTATCTTCTGACAAATATAAAACTTTCCAACATCAGAAAATATCCAGATTTTTCACAATAATGTGAAATATGACATAATTATTATTATTTATGTGATCTTGTCTGTCTGGAGGTTGATTTCTGGATTTTTTGTGTTTTTGCTCCTGCTCCTGGTCTGGTTTGTGTGCTCTGCCAGCTGCCAGCCCGTGTTTGACCTCTGGTTTTGAATAAACATTTCCTGTAGGATTTTACTTTGCTGTGTCCTTATTTGGGTCATCCACCCGGCAGTTTTAAACCCACAAGCATAATCATTACTAGAGCATGTTGTCCTCGCAAAGACAAACAATATTATAGCTCAGTATAACAGCTCTGAGACCCTAAAAACTGAAAGACAAGTAGGACAAATGTGTTTTTGTCCCCAATTCATGAACATGATGCAACTGCTCAGCAAAAAGTGTTGTGTGGAATAAATGCATGCCCTACATCTGTCAGGTTAAGGATGCAATACGTGTTTCTGGGACTGCCATAATGGGAGAGTTGTCTGCATAGTAACAAGGCCTGCCCATGCAAGGAGGATAATGCTAAATGTGTGTGTGCCCCGTATGATGACTGTCTGGTGCAGAGGCTGCTGTCTGCAGGGGGTCTGTTCCTCTTGACTGGACAAATGTAAACAGCTCCTGCATCAGCCAATCATATTGCATGCTGCGGTCAACGCCCATGCCCTGGCGGTAACCCCGCCAGCGCACACACACACTCCTAATAACCAAACTCGGTCAGAATCTCAGTAAAACACCCAAACTCACACCAAAGAGAGCACCATGAGCCAGAGGACACGCCGCAGATCCCTGACACCGTCTGACCTCGTTTCAGAGGAAGTGTGTGTCTGATATGGGGGAGGCTGCAGACAGACTTACATTAGTGATGGAGCTGAATCCAGGGTCCCACATAACACACACACACACACACACACACACACACACACACACACACACACACACACACACACACACACACACACACACACACACACACACACACACCCACGCACACGCACTCACACACACACACACGCACGCACACACACGCACGCACACACACACACACACACACACACACACACACACACACACACACACACACACACACACACACACACACACACACACACACACACACACACACACACACACGATTTTAAAAGCAGGACGTGTGTTATCGCTGCCCTGAAAACTATGCGTGTCCTTGTGTGAGTCCTTGTTTGTCGCTGTTTTTGTTGTTCTGGAAGGAAGCCATGTTGGAATCTCTGTGAGAACCACAAGATCTAATAGCTCTCCCGTGTCCTTGTCTGTCAGGAGCAGGAGGGTGAAGCCAGGTGTCCTGAGACAGACGAGCACAAATGTAAACTACTTACAGAAATATTTTTGCTATTATAAAAGTTTTAAGGAAATCCAGATGTATGAAATTTACAACATGTATATAATAATGACTAATGATGTGATTTATCATTAAATAGTAACCATTTTTAAACTATAAAAAACACTAGAAACTGAGGATTTCTCCTTGCACTATCTCACGCCTTGTTGAACTCAGCAAACAAAGGTGTTAATTCATGTAACTATCTCAGTAACATAACTTTTCATACATTCTTCAGATTCTGTAAGTTCAAATACTTTTTCCGCTGCAGCATAAAGGACTTAGCTAATTTCCAGAAAATGTAAGGGTGTCTTGCTGAAATCTGTTTACCAAACAAGCAGCAAAGTCAAATGTATATTTTAGTAGATGAAAACAAAAAAATTAAACAGAAAAAGCAATCTACTGAAATTTTACATTTGACTGCAAAAGCTAAAAAAAAAATCTAAATAAAGGTTATTTTGTCTTTAAAAAAGTTTGCAAATTTAAAGGTGTCATCACCTATAATACCATGGATATCTACGTCCTATTATAGTCTTTTAGACCATTAAATACACAGTAAATAGCATGTATTCTCATGCTTTTGTTTCTTGACATATTTAAATTTCCATAAAAACATCCAATGCTGGATGAGTTGTCATAGCTTAACTTAAAATTACAGTAAGTTACAGTAATTGGTTAATTACTCATGTGTCATCATATGAGACACAAAACTACTGTGTTGTAATAAAACACACGCCTTCGCATGGAAAAGCAACAACTTTACCCTGTTGAACATATAAAAAGTCCTCAGTGTGACAATAGACCTCAGGTTTGGACCTATTTTTATTTCCCTTCACGTCCACACACGGGTGATATATTGAGTGAGTGCCCTGATGAATAACAGCAAAGATACGATACCTTTGAGCCTCATACAGTCATATATGCGCACACACTAGCTCTGACGGTAACCCATCCATCTTCATAAAGTGGACATGCCACTGAACATTTCTGGAGTGTATTGAACAAGCTGAGTGGCTCTCTGCCTCTTTAATATTCATCCTGATGGAAATGGCTCCAGGTCCTGCAATATGTACACATATAAGTTTATTAAATATGTTTAATTCATTCCTTACCCAAATTCATGTTTTTTTTACTGATGTTGAGCTCTGAGCTTCCTAGAGAGGAAAGTTGGCTTATAGTGTTTCTACAACGGACTCTAAATTAATGTTAAAAACAACCCTAGCATGCTGAGTAAAGAATATTCAAATCTCCTTGGACTCCTGACAGAAGATGAGCCCATAAAGGTGTGAGCGCAGTCAAGCTAGAGATGGGATTGTTTCTCCGATTCCACAAAAACCCATCTGAGAGGCTGTGAGCCTCTTGGGATGCTGTGTGGCTTCATCCATCTGTCCCATCATTCTGTTCCCCCCACCGCTTTCTCCTCCCCTGGTTTCCTCCTTTCATCTCCAGGTGGGCCCACTACAGCCCACTGCATGCATACATGCATTAGAGCAACCTTGGGATGCCCTTTAGTTTCCATAACAACAGGCAGGGAAGCTGTGCAACATTAAGGTTCAGCAAGCTATAAAGCAGCGGCTTTATCACAGCACCATTGATTTTGCGTCCTGCATTTATTACAGTTGCAAGGAGTTTGTCTTTGTAACGACGACCTGAACATAAATCTGGTTGATGGGTGGAGAATTGAACTGAAGACAAATTTATCTTTAGTGTTTTTTTTGTGTAGAAAAAGACGATGATCTTTGGGGTTTCATGTTTTGAACCAGAGGTTTTCACGGCTACCTCCACAGATTATTTATCTGGTAACGTTGGGTGGATACATCATTGTTTTCTGGTATCGTCACTGTCCTGATATATGAGAGGATTGTCTGGAAAACCAGAATGGTTTCAGTTCTAGTTATGGGATGTTTAATTATGGGATGCTACATGTGAAAATGGGACTCCACATTGGTGGATGACTTTGTGTTTGACCACAGTTGTTCTCACTAAACATCTTCTTACATGACAAAGTATAATTATACCTATATTTGATGCTTTAATACTTCATCAGGATAGTTTTCATTAGATGATTGGAAATCTAGGATCCTCTCCTCCACGTAAAGCTTTGCCTTTAGCTTTGGGAGCTGAGACGTGGCACAAGAAGAGAAAGTTTTCAGGGTTTCCTTCAAGTGAAAAGGACATTATTGTATTGATTTTCAAGAGTGTCCTTTATTAAGGCATAAAATAACTAATAATGATTTCCCAAAGAGAATGAGGGTATGGAGCAGCAGTAATGGGGAATGTCCTTGTGTGTCATTGGTGCATTGATTTGTGTTTTAAAAGAGATTCTCCTTGAGGAGAAGGAAGTGTTGTTGAATATGAAGATGAATTCATCGTGGCTCACTAGAACACACTCTTTTATGGTAATTTCATCATTTAGGGCAAAGGAGCACATAAACACTGAGGCTGGTGGTGGTGGGCTTGTTGATGCAGAAAGATGGAGAGATTAGACGTGTGAGGAGTCGGGGATCAGGCAGAGACAGATTAGTAGATACAGATCCAGTATTGACACAAGCTGATCAGCACACACACACACACACACACGCACACACACACACGCACACACACGCACACACACACACACACACACGCACACACCACACGACGCACACACACACACACACACACACACACACACACACACACACACACACACACACACACACACACACACTATGAGCTATGAAAGTATTTAATTTAAACTTTTTCAGTTTGCATTTAAACATCGTATGAAAGCAAACATCAAAGACAAAAACAAACAACAAATAAAGTCTGTGAAAGACTCCAAAAGGGTTCTGCTCATTTCCCTCTTGGTTATTTGGTGTCTAGTCTTTCATGCAGCCTCTGAGTTGGGATTTAGATGAATCAGTTACAATAGGAGTGCACCCCTCCTCCTCTCCTTCGTCCTCATCCCTCCATCAATCCCAGAATGTGTTTCAGCTTTCCAGTCCAGAAGACTGAATGTCAACATCTCCTCATGCGTTCGTGTCTGCACACAAGCAGAATATAGAGACATGGTGACATTTCAGGTGCCCTTTGTGCCCAGGTTGCTGCGAGACGCCGATAAAAGACGCAACAACCTCAGTCACAGATCAGCCTTTCATGGATGGAGGAGGGGGATGAAAAAGAAAAGGGTTTAAAGGCTCAAAGAGAGAAAAGGAGGGAAGAGAATCACAACGCGTCTCTGGATTGACGATGACGAGTGTGCACATGGATGGTTTCCTGTGCTTCTGCAAGCTCTTTTAGCTGTAGAAGAATGGGGGTTTGGTTGTATTCAGCATGAAATGAAGGGAGGGAATCTTGGACGGATGTTCCTTGATTCCTTCTAACACGTTACCTGCAATGTCCATCGCACCATATTGACTTAGCTGGAGGCGCTTGCATGAGCATGAATAATGCAGAGTTGGTCTGCTCACCTCTTCATGGTGGGGAACTCGTCCAGCCTCTGATGTCAAAACTCTGATCTGGGAAGGATCTCGCCAGTGCCTCAAAAACATTCCATTTTCAAGTCTGAAGTCTTTTGTTAATCACCAGACTGGTTAGCAGTATAAGTGCTGGGTTAGGCAACAGAGGTAGTATGGCTCTGATCTCAGTTATGTCTCAGTTATTGGAGAATAACATGAGATGAATCTGAGACACTTATGAGACAAATCTGAGAAGTATGAGCCCTAAAGGAGATCTTATGAGATCTCTTCCCACTTTTCAAGTATTGCTCAAATAGTTATCTCTACCTCATTTGTCTTAGTGATGTCTTTTCTCATTTTAGCTCATCTCGTGCTCCTAAGGGACCCTTAGGAGAAATAACTCCTAAGGGTCACAGAATGATCAAACTGATCTCAAGAGACGAGACTGAACAACCAATAAGCAACATGGTGTGTCGTTTGAGACCCAGACGCAGAAGTGTTAGCGTTGGGTGAAAACAGACAGACCCTTTATTCTAGTAACTCCTGGTCAGATACCGATGGAAACGGTAAAGCAAGGAGTTTCGACAGGACTACTAAAAGGATGGAGGTAACTTAGAAGCGGATCTTAGATGAATAGCGCTCGAGACACGGACTGCTAGAATCGATGGCCAAGTGAGTAATCGGTCCTTTTATGGGCGTTCACGACCTCGTAATCACTGCTGTCTGACACAATCTCCGTTTGAATGGTTGAAGCTGTTTTTGTTATTGTTAAATGACAATAATTTACATTTGAGAACAAATAAATTTGCTCCAAAAGTGTCTAGCTGATACATTAATGACACAAAAACCCTTGAAGGAAACTATAATTTATTATTACAGGTAGATGTTTTTAAGCACTGATGCTAACAAAATACTAATTTAGAGCACAAGGTTCTTCAACACACTCTTCAATTGATTATTTCTATTGTAACAAAATACTAGACTACCTGATGCAATCAAACAAAATATCACTTCAAAGTTGGAGGATTTTATTCATTTTAATGAGTTTTCTGCCACTTTAAACCTTATATTGCATTAGTGCATTTTTTTGTGCACCAAATCAAAAATTGTTAGAATATTAAAAGGTTACATAAGGGTTCACATCGCTCACTTTACCTTAAAGGAGTGAAATTTTCACTTTTCCACTTGAAAAAATGTCTATATGGCTTCCTAATGATTTTTCACTGGCTGAGAAGCCGATATTTAACATTGACGCGTTTGTTTAATCTTGTGTTCTTCAACCAGCTCACATGCACCCCACGAGCACGCGCGCTCCAAAACGAGAACTTGAGCTCTGGCCGTATATGCCGACTCAAAGGTCGAATATAAACAAATATGAACCAGCAGCGAACAGACCAGCACAACAAAGCTCATTTCATAACGTGAAACGCATAAATTATGTCTTACTTATGTCTTGACGACTCATGTTGTAATTCGTGTAACAGCATAAGAGCCGATGCCTGGCTATTAGCTTGCTTTGTCCCAACTCAACAACAAACGAGGGCGCCGTTACACACGAGGCGAGGCGAGGGCTCGTACATACACGGGTGGATCCCGTAGGTCACTGCCAGGTCGGGGTCTGTTATAAGTTTTGTTGTTTTGAAGCGAGACGCTGAAGCTGCGTTCTGCTTCCTGCATCCTTCCACCAATCAAGGCGCCCCTCAGTTCCGCGCGTGTCCGAGACAGTCAAAATATCACGTGTGATCTCGCGAGAAAATATGCCCTTTACAATAAAGGATTAAAAAAATCACATTTTTAATTTATTTTTCCAATACAATTTATTTTAATGGTCTAAAAGACTATAATAGGATGTAGATATCCACGGTATTATAGGTGATGACACCTAAATAGCATGTTTGTCTTTCTGTTCACTATTTTTCAGTAGTATGAAGGGGTGGGTGGTCTCAGAAACACTGATGCTATCACCGCCTGGACGGTCGGGTGAATTTGTCGCAGAGAACAAGGTGGAGATGCCTGTAAAAGCAGCCTGATGCAACATCACTGTAATAGCAGAGCTGTGTGTGTGTGTGTGTGTGTGTGTTGATACAGACGGATATTAAAGCTAGCGAGAAAATCCATTAGTTCTCAGTGATATGAGTGACCCAGAGCTAATCACAGGCAGTGCGTCTTCGTTATGTGAATGTGGCTGTTTGCGTAGGTGACAGTAAATACAGCAATTAGTACAATTACACAATAATGGCTTCTGCAGAGTCCTGCATAAAAAGGCAGCAGCATTAAACAAAAGAGCTGCTGAATAAGAAGATGGATGGTGTTGCATTTTAGTTTAGAGCTGCACCTTTTAGCAACTTTAGCTCAAATGTCAAAAATGGCAGAATGGAAACTTTTTCTTGCAGCCAGTTTGCAAAGGTATTCCCAGTTTTCCAAGGACTTCTAACGAAACTCATCTTTATAGAGTAACAAAGCCTCATCTTGGAGTTGGCACACCCCTAACAATCTTTTACAGCACTGAATGAACAACAGCAGTGATTTCATCTAAAGAGTCAGTGCCTTCTGTCTCTCTGAGATGCAAAGCATAGCTGTAATTTCCAGTATGTACCCACTATCCCTGTGTTCAGCATTATGTAATGCCCTTCTCCATTTTATTTGCTTATGTAAACAGTCTCCTGCTGCTCTTTTGGTGACTCATTCCTGCTCAAACCTGCCATTTGTGGGTGGCTTCGTGTTGTTCAGTACCTTGGAGAATGCTCACAAAAAATTAACTGCGCCTCTAACTGCACCCATGCAAAAACACACACACACACACACACACACACACACACACACCCTTGACCTTTGACAGCTCTCTGTAATTGGTTTTTCAGGGAGAGATAGTGAATTGCGATACAGCCTAGCCTGATAAGGTCAACTGAAATTCCCTCTTGACACTCGAAAGTCATCACCATGCAACAAAAGCACACTTCTGCTGTTGGGTCTGATTTGCTTGTGTAATTGGGACATCAAGCTGAGTCTCAAGAGGAGGCGGAGCCTTTATTGATGAAGGCGTATGGTGGGTGGAGGCCTCACCGTGACGCAGGTAAATGATTGCCTTGGGCTAAAAGCTGCTTTTGACGGCTTCATAAACCAAAACACCTGGAAACACACCCTGTCAGGTAAGCTTCTAATGTGACAGTAAAGCCTTCTGGGAGGCCTTCAGGTGTCAGAAGTATTCATAGCTGAAAGCATGACGCCCGTTGGTGATTGTATGCTTCTCATGGTTCGTACTCCCTATAGGGAACTGTTTGTTCAGTGATTGGATTGTTTTTGTCAACCAAGTGAAAAGGAGTAAATTAATGCTGTGAGAAGTTGGGATCAAGACATGTGCAGAACGTTTATGTTTGCACCCTTTAGGATAGAGGAGCCCAGCTTTCACCGAGGGACTGGGAGTGTAGACACCGCTCCTCATCATCGAGGAGAGCCAGCTGAGGTGTTTCAGACATGCCCGTCTGAGAGGAGACCCCGATGCTGATACAGAGATCGTCAGTGAAGTAACTATTCTGTTGTTGGTTCAAACTGTGAAGAAGAAGAAGAACAACAACAACAACATTCAGGTTTTTAGAGAGAATTAGGTCATTAAGCAGGAAGGAATTGTTGTTAATGGAGCGGGTATTTAGTAGAGGCATACTGAGAGAGGTGGAGAAATCAGAAACTACAGAAACAGCTGGAGTTAGTGGATGTAAGTAAGCAGGGTTTGTAACGTCCACTCATGGAGGAACAGGAAGAGAAACTACTGAAGAATGGGGATAAACAGACACAGACAGAGAAAACGCGCCGCATCGTGGCCTGGCAGGAATACGGAAGTGGATATCATGTTGGCAAACAGAGGAGACGAAGCTAGGAGATCACGCTGAAGTTTGCTAGCTAAACCACACTTTAATAGAAGCCTTATTCTCACCTGGATTCCTGCTCGTTTGCCCCTTTTCCTCTGATGTTTCACCGGGATTGGAGAAACATCGCTGAAGGTGCTTGGGTTGGAATGAGCGTCTGGCTCAGGGCCAGCGCACCGCGGTCGTAAACAAAGAGGAAGGTAGATCCTCTGCGTGTCGTGGGTGATCACGAACGAACAGAAGGATAAAAGAGTCTGGCGATCATACGAGATGGTATAGCCGGGACGCTACCAAAGAGGACCACAGACAAAAGCAAGGCGGAAAGGAGGACGTTAGTAGAGATAAAAAAGTGGCTAGTAGCACAGGCGCCATCAGACACATATATCAGATCACATATCATAACTGCAAACTGCATGAAATAGTGCCAAAGTGTCTTAATTATGTCTCTGTTTGATCACCAACCCTTTACAAAGTTATCTCACATTTTGTGCACTTTCTGAAAAATAAATGAATAAGGCTTCCACATGGGTTCCAAATCCCAGCGATTAAATTACATCACAAAGAAACTCCCAGCAGCACAAGAGCCAGACCCTGTGACTCCATCTGGAAACTGAGAAGCGTTGTGAATGTTTGGAGATTTTTTAAGAAGTCCCTTTGCAAAGCAGATGCAGAACAGTAATATACTGATGGAAGACTAAAAAATGACTGTGAACTCAGAGAATCTGACTGTCATGTAGCGACGTGCATGCAAGCGTGCCTTCCTTCCATCTGGGAAGGGAGAAAATGATATTCAAAGACAGAATTCTTATTTATTTCATTTCTTTAATTCTTCAGCTGAATGTAGAAAAGTAGACATTTTTTTGTGAGATAGAGGTCCGAAAGAGAACCATGTGGTCAGAAAGTAGTTTGATTCTGATGTGTTTAAATTTTAATTCACTCAATTTTCAAACACTTTGTAAAAATGGAGCAGCCAGTGCTTCCTAATGATTAGATTTTTCTAAAGTGGCGCAGAATGCTCCTGCCCTCTGCATCAGACTGACCATCATATTGACGTCTTCTCAGAAAAAGACTGGCGAGAATAAAATATTAAATTTTATAGTGCAAGGAAATTGTTTAGCAATGCATTTTGCTTTTCAATTTAATTTTTAATAAGTTTAACCCCGCGAGATATCGACTCTAGCCCCATTAAAGCGATGGTCTGGTTTCTAGTGGGGTTCTGCGAAGAGCTGATGGAGAATTGACATCTTAACTGTTTTGGATAACATTTTGAACATCTTCAACTTAGTTTAATTTAGAGCTAATTAACAAGCTAATGGCTAGTCTGAGCCAAAAGTATCACAGCAGTAAATGGAAACGTTTATTTTTTTATAAACCTGGGATCTCGGTTTTACATGAGATATAATACATGAGCAGCTGTTGCTCTAATGAGGATGAAGGAGCCGCTAGGTAACTTGACGAGCGCCATATCCTCGCCAGAGAAAGTGTCCGATACAGCTGCAGCTGATGAAATACATTGACAGGAGATGCAACTCTCCCTCTGCAGATGATGGCACCTAAAGAACAAAGGCTGCCAGTGATGAAAGGACAATGATGTGAGCACCTGTTTCCACAGCAATGGGATTTTAATAATAACCATGGAGACTGTTGAAAACAGCTGCAACGCCTGAAATCATGAAATCATCTTAAGGAAATCCAAAGGGGTTCAAATGAGGGCAACTGGACTTATTTCATTTCTTGAAGACGTTTCGCTTCTCATCCCAGCCAGCACACATAGGTAGGCCCCATATGGGATCTATATGGGCAAGCCATATGGGTCACAACAGGGTTTGTCCCCGGTTTCCACAGTGGCTCTACAGGGGTTTGCCGGTGTTTGAGTCAAACCCTTTGAAAACCCATGTAGGGCCCGTTAAAATCTATGTGGGCAAAAATCTTTCTGGGCAAACCCCCATGGGATCACTGTGGAAACTGCAGACAAACCCTGTTGGGTCCATACGGCTTGCCCATATATATTCCACATGGGGCCTACCTATGTGTGCTGACTGGGATCTTTGTCAATTCTGACTGGAATATGGGAGGGTCAAGTTTATAAAATGTAGCTGTCTGTTGTTGCTCAACGAGCAGAAACTACCTATGAATACCCCTCCTCCCTACCTCTTGATGAGTCGTCGGGGTCATTAGCCTCTGTTTTGAGGGCATTGTTGCATTGATTAGATGCACGAGGGTGTGACTTAGACTGAAATTCTTTGGGGAATTAGGTTCAGAGCTGCATTATAGGTGCTGGAAATGTGAAACCTAAGACCTCCACCTCTCTTTACTGTAGGTTTTTCCTGTTTAACATAGATAGCTTTCCTTACTCCTCTCTCAAACCATCTATCTTCTATGTCCAGAATGTGGACTTCATCATTTTCATAAGTGTGTCCCTTGTCCTTCAGGTGTAAGTGGACTGCAGAGTCTTGGCCTAAAGAGATGGCTGTCCTGTGTTGTGCTATGCACTTGTGTAGGCTAGTTGTTGTTTATTTCCCCCTATGTAAAAGTCTGGACAGTCCTCACTACATTGGACGCCAAAAAGCTTCTGTTTGGGTGTCTTGTCTTTTGGATGGACCAATTTCTGTCTGAGGGGGTGTGTTGCGGGGTTTATGATGGCAATAATCAGACCAAACAGTTTGGTTCTGTTTCCGTGGGGTTTATTGTGCTCATCGTGCCCACCTTGGTGTTAAATGTGTTTTCAAAACCAGTGCAGAAAAAAGGACAAAAACTACTGCGGTGACTATTTACAATCAGAGTTCTTGACTTGGCAGGTAGGAAGAGCAAACATGTTTCTAGAATCCCATTACCTACAGCTGAGTTCAATCAGGGCTCAGTCCAGGAAGGTCGACACCTCTGCAGGCACCAAGCAACTGTCATCAGACCAACTAAGGAGACCTCCTTATATACTCCCAGCTCCTCCCATCAGACAAGAAAAAAAAACTAAAATGAAACAATCTACAACATTATTTGGAATAACAAATACCAATCCAGTAGTACCCATATAAATAAATAAAAAAAACATTTCCACACTGAAGTGACACTAAGGTCACACCCAAATATATATAAAAAATACAGATCCCTGGAAGTAAATCAGCTGCTGCCGCCGAATGCAACAAAGCTTCCAAATACAACACAAGCACAGGAAACCCACCCCAAACAACCCAATGAATAGGTAACCATAATCCCAGCCTGTAGACAACCATTCACAGGTACAATGTTACCGGCATTTAATGTCTGTATGCATGGGCGTGTGTGTGTGTGTCAGCGCTGTGACTGGTCTGACCAACCCTGCATCATCGCCTCATCACAGTGTGGTTGAGTTTAAAGTTTATCGGGATGTTGTGTTTGGAGAAAACTCTTCTCAGTTTCTTAAGGAAACATTAACACTTTTCATTGGTAAATGGCCGGTATTTGATATAGCGCCTTCCAGAGTCCTACAACTCCCCAAGGCGCTTTACAACACAATCAGTCATTCACCCATTCACACACACATTCACACCCTGGTGGTGATGAGCTACATCGTAGCTACAGCTGCCCTGGGACGGAGGCGAGGCTCACACTGGCACCACCGGTCCCTCCGACCACCAGCAGGCAATGTTTTACTCCTACGAAAAACTCTGATGAATCCAGGACTCTAATCTATCTTATCAGCTGTTTTATTGGTGTTTTTGCTACTGACCAGTCTGAGATCATCATAAAAGACAAATATCCAGTTTAAAAGTAGATTTGGTGTGTACCAAATAGAAGTTTTTTTTTTTTTTTAAGTGTATTGAATTGGGAAAAAGAGAAGACATCTTGTGGCTTTCTGGTAATTTACACTTCACAAAGCCAGTCTATTAGTCAGAATGTGCTTTAACCCAGAATTTGGAAATTAGTTAAACATTAACAGGATTTATTAATTCTTTTATGATGTTTTTTTAATGTCATCCAAACAAGGCGATGCATGGCCTACATCAAAGACAAGCATGGACCCAAATGACTGAAATAAAATCAAAGGAGTTTATTTTAGGGAATAAAAACAAGACAACACTTTAATCACAAAAATTGGCAGGAATCTGGAAGGTGAAGTAACGCGGGTGGAAAAATTGGGGCAAAGATTTCTCCTGTGGAGTTTACTGACAACTTTTGAGAGCAAAGCAACAAAGCTTTTCCGTTTATTGTTGGATTCTATTTCTTTAAAACCAATTCTAATGTTATAGCTGTAACTGAGTTTATGCAAAAATAAATAATCAGAGAGGTGTTTCTTCACTGAATGCCTTGTGGGACATAAAACAGATTGCATACCTGCTTGGACATGTGCACGCGGTATGTTTTTGGTGTGCTTGGACCATCCCTCCTCTGATGCATTGAGCCCATATGGTTCCCAGGTTGGATGGCCCAGAAACACTCCATTATGTGGTAATTTGGCACAGAGAACACCGTTACCTCTGCTACCCTTTTGGTTCCTTCAACACTCCTGCATGGATGGTAGAGAAACACATAAGGTGTAGTTTCTGTGCATGTGTGTGTGTGTGTGAGGTAACGAAGCATCCAGTGAGTGGGAGTGTGTGTTCCTGCAGCAGGCATATGGGCACAGAGACGGCCTTCAGCCAGCCTGGCTCGTGTTGCTGCTACCTCTCGGTCACCTCCGGGAGAACAGCAGATGTCACATCAACATGGATGGAGACAGAGATAACACGCGCGGCACAAACAGGAGCATAAATATGATGCAAGGGATCAAGGTTCATGGTGTCAGTCTTACATAAGCAAAAAATGTGTTTAAGCCTTGTAATACTGCTGTTTGAACATTCGTTTTCCATCTGTGGCAGGTATTTTATCACGTAGGCTGTTTGATAGCACTTCTTGAAATTTATTTTTCAAACTTCTCAACACAGTAAGGATTACAACCAGAGATCAACACAGGGATCACACATGTGCATTCTCTGACAGGAGCAAGGATCAAACCTGCAACCTTCCAATTACTGGACAACCTGCTCTACCTCCTGAGCTGCTGCCTCCCAGTATAATGCAATGATTTACTGTAAATCATGAAGAGCAAAACCAAAAGCTCAGTCTTAGTGGGGCATTTTCAAGAATTTTGTTCTTAATCTGTTTAGCCTGGATACAAAAAAGCTGAAATAAAAATATAAAAGTCAATCCTGTATTTATGTAGAAAGAAGTGTTACGATGAAGTTCACCTTTGTACCCTAAAATCAACAAACCTGCATTATAAAGAAATCCTAACTTATGTATATGTAATTTGATTACATTTCTTTCCTGTCAAACTTCTAGAGATCCACACGACACCACATTTGAAACGTGTTTATCTTTCCTGGTTCTAAATGTGAGGATCCTGAGAATTCTCAAATTGAAAAACAATTAGGGTAATATAAATATATAATACAGTTTTTTACAGACGCTAGGACACATTTCTCAATACTTAGGTCACTTTTGCAAAACTCTACATACAGTTCTCCTAACTGACTTTCAGCTTGGCAAAGCAGTTCATTTCCCATTCAAAATGCACTACAACTACCAAAACACTTCAATCAGGTCTCAAATCAACCCATTCTTCCAGAGCACTAGCAAAGGTTGACAGCCGACAAACACACTCTGTCACCCACAAAACAATGAGCTAAAAAACACTAACAACATGTAGCATTACATTTTCTGAACAAGGACACATCTCTGTTTAGAATTGCAATATATGTTACTGGAATGAATCAGACATGATGCAGAATTTGTCAATGTTTTATGTTGTTTATTTGTATTTATTTATTTTTTTGCACTAAATAATTCCAAAATACAAGAACACAAGTTACTTGTTGGTTTGCCGGACAACTCTAACTATAGATGCCACTGCAAAGCGTTGCAGATTTGGCTGCACTCTCTGACCAGCCTCTCATTGAGGGACCATGATGTACTACATCAGGGGTTCCCAAATTGGGGGTCGGGACCCCCAAGGGCATCCCCACAAGATTGCAAGGGGTCCCCACAATTTTGTCTTTGCTGAGATTGTGAGGTTAGCAAGATTTTATTTGTAAAAATTACATTTATAAAATCCCAATAACACACCCTACAGTATAATCAGAACTCCATATAAAAGTTCTAACTCTGTATGTCTGTGTGGCAAGGTGGACAAACGAGGTCCTGGGCAGGATTTGCACCTCAGACCTGTGGGTGAGAGTCATGCGCGTTAACCAGTCAGCCAAAGGCATTTCCCTGTGGCCAAGCAGCCCAGGCACATGATCAATCGGGATACAGTGACGGCATGCTCACCCTGTCACATCTGTATAAAGTTTGTAAATGATCACATTTACAGTATTGTGTTTATGTGTGAAGGAGTTGGGTTTGGGGGTCCTGGCTTGTCTTGGACATGGGCAAGGGGGTCCTTATAGTAAAGAAAAAGAAAAATGGGAACCCCTGTACTACATGATCACTTACAGTAGCTCTGATCTCATCTGAGACTACAGCTCTTGATATTCCTCATATTCTTCTTCCACCACGCATACGTATTCCTCGCCCTCTCCAGCCTCTCTTCTTCCTCTTTCAGCCACTTCTCTGTTTCTGGCTGGGTCCATGGTTACATCACAATACAAACCTATTCAGCAGTTGTCTCCTTTTGTAATGAAATAGAAAGAGTAACACCTGCAGATGTTCATCTATGAGAATCAGCTGTGGCTGGTTAAACTGCATTTTTAGATTTAAAATATGTTACAATAAAATATTGCTGTTGAATGTTGCTCTTATTCAGTTTTGCATCATGTTTTAGTTTTGAACATAAGTTTAACAGTTTTGTAAACAGTATGTAAGCACGTGCAAAATGGCCTGTTAGTACAAAGAGTTTTGGCAGCTGTTGTGTCTGAGTGAGAAAAGAATTCATGACATTTGAGAGATGTAGTCATTGAATGCATTTTGTGCCAAAACAATGATAATTGATCCTCAGTTTAGCCCACATAGACTTCTGTTGTGCTCACTGTATGAAGAGTTTTGCAAACGTGACCTAAGTATTGAGAAATGGGTCCTAGCGTCTGTAAAAAACTGTAATATAAAAAAATATAATAATTAAGGTAATATAGTTAAACATTTTTCAATAGATAACATTAAAAAACAAATAGACCGGACCCAAGAACTGAACCCTGGTGTACTCCAGAAGTCAATGTCATAAAATGTGAACTGTCTTCTGATCCTACGGAAATTTGGTTGAAGGGAAAGAGAAAGTGTTTTGGGTGACCTGAATGTGAGTGGAATTCATACCACAACAGAAGAGAAAAACAAGACTGAGTTTAGCTGACAAGGCGCTAACATTCATGACACTGAGCACAAGAGACAAACATCTTTTTGCCATGTATTAAAGCGACAGCAGCTTTTAGCTTTAGCTCAGTGGTAAAAATTACTTCTTTTTTTATGTGATGTTCTTTAGAACTAAACTCTACTTTCAAACCATTATTTGCCCAAGCTCATCACTTAGAATATAAAAGTTCACAGATTAAAGATTGAAACCAACCAATGTTCTTTGTGTTTTGTCTTTAATAACAGCAGAGGTCTACGTATGTCTTGTTTTTGCTTTTTGCAACTTCGCAGTTTACTGGAAAGCCCCGACTCAGCACCCACACAGATACAGAGCAAAAGCTGCAAACATCCAGCAAGCCTTTAGGAGACAGACAGTGGTTGTCTTTGTCTCACATCTATGCCTCTGCCACAAGACGAACACACAAACCCGACGTGCAGCATCCATGTAGATCACACAACAGAACAAGCCTGTTCCTAGACATGCAGGCTGAGCAGTGAAAGTGGGTCATCTCTCAATGGGCAGAAGGATAACAGAATATATAAAAATATTTATATCCTATTGGAATAATCAAACTATGTGGCTCTGGAATTTAGTCACAATTCTTGCAAGGATTTGGAAAACATGCTTTTTCTTGGTATAAACCTCTTTTCTTGGTCTCACTTGATGCAAAGGCAGTGCGAGTAAACACTTTGGTTTGTGGGGGCAGGGAGGTGAAAGGTTGAGCCGCTGTCTCGTTTTTATCCTCCTGGCTATGCACAGACGCGTTATACTTTAGACAAACATGCACAGGCTAATGGCTACGCATGTAGAGATACATTCTTCAACATGATTTAGCTATTGGCCATCTTCTGCTACATATTTTTTCGACAACCATGACTTCAATGCTGCCGAACAAGGTTAAGACCACAGATGATCAAGACAGTAGGAGGGCTAAAGGCAGATCTTTGTCTAAGAAGCCTCGTTTGTGCAGTTTTACTAAGAAATATGAGGTTCTTATTTGACCTTTGCTGTTAATCATCTTTAGTTGGCAGTCATGTGGGAACTCAAGTCTGTATTTCCTCCTGGCCCCCATGGAACACCGAGCTCTGTCTCCTGCTTGTAGTTTTTGTGACATACTCCTTCCCTTTGTTGTGTGTGCCAAGTGGATGTGCATGCTGAGTGGCTTTCAAGGGCTTTAGAAAAGGTACAGAGGTACAGTGTGGTGCCTGCATGGCCTTTTCCACCCTAACAGGACCTAAGGAGTTGAAACCATGGCATGGATTGGAAACACAACTGGGATTTGAGAAAAATGTAAAAAAAAATGTTGTATGATATGAATTTAAATGCAGAAAACAATAAGATAGAAGTGCATAAATGGACGTATTGGCAAATACTCACATTTTGTATAATGAGCATCTATTTGTTTAAAGGAGTCATCACCTATAATACTGTGGATATCTACGTCCTATTATAGTCTTTTAGACCATTAAAGTAAATTGTATTGGAAAAATAACTAAAAAATGTGCTTTTTTAATCCTTTATTGTGAAGGGCATATTTTCTCGATTACACGCGATTCTTCGGCTGTCTTGGACGCGCGCGGGACTGAGGAGCGCGTTGATTGGTGGAAGGAAGCAGGAAGCAGCTTCAGCGTCTCGCTCCAAAACAACAAAAGTTATAACTGAACCCGACCTGGCAGTGACCTACGGGATCTAACCGTGTATTTACGAGGACTCGCCTCGTGCGTAACGGCGTCCTCGCTTGTTGTTGAGTTGGGACAAAGCAAGCTAACAGCCAGGCATCAGCTCTTATGCTGATGTGAAGATGGAATACACAAACCGATCGGAGTTTTGTCTCCCATAACACGGATTACAACATGAGTCGTCAACGGTAAGACATAATTTATGCGTTTCACGTTATGAAATGAGCTTTGTTGTGCTGGTTTGTATTTGTTTATATTCGACCTTTGTGTCGGCATATACGGCCAGAACTCAAGTTCTCGTGTTGGAGTGCGTGTGCTCGTGGGGTGCATGTGAGCTGGTTGAAGAAGGCAAGATTAAACAAACGCATCAATGTTAAATATCGGCTTCTCAGGAAGTCATGTAGGCTGCATGCATGTTCCTCTTTGTAGGAATCTGCAAAATCTTTGTTAAATGTAGATCTACTGGATTTCTATGTTGGTGATGATTGTTGCTCTTCTCATAATTCAGTGTTAAGAGGGATTGTTGGTGACATTCGACACATAAATATGATCCTCCTTGCAAAGACGTTTTCATTATGGCAAGTTGGTTCAACTAAGCACACAAAGCTCAGCTTTGTGATGTAGCATGCTGCGTGGGATAATTTAATTAAAAATAAATGGATACTGGAATATTTTCTAGTTCAAGAATTATCCTCAAATGCCAAACAACAACAATAACGACAAAATAATACCCATGTACACTGCCAAAAATGAGTCTAACTGGAATGAGTTGATCTCCTGGACATTTGGGTCTTTCCTTGTAGTAATTAAAAGGCTCTTTACTGAAGCCCTGCACAGAGGGCTGGCTACCATGGTCGAGTGGACTTGTGGGGAGATGGGCCTGTCCAAAGGCCGCCAGTGCCAGAAACCCTCTAGATGGGCCGCCGTGAGCCCAGCAACCTCACTCAGTGACTGAGCCAAGGTTACACACACACACACACACACACACACACACACACACACACACACACACACACACACACACACACACACACACACACACACACACACACACACACACACACAAATGTGCACAGACAACCATTCACTCAGTCTGTTGTGCCAGAGTCACCCCTGGTGTGGAGGGTACATTAACTAATTGCTTAGCTCAGCTTACAGAGCCCAACGGCACGAACGGAGGAAGACAAGTGGGAGAACAGTTGGACAGACGGACTAAGACGGAAGAGAGCAGCATAATGAAGTGACAGGAATGATCACAGTGACAAATAAATGCAGAAAAGCAAAAGACAGACAGACAGACAGCTTGTTTACGCGGGCATGAGCCCAACAGCTTTAGGACTAAAGCCAGCAGTACAATAGGACAGGCTGTGTGTGTGTGTGTGTGTGTGTGTGTGTGTGTGTGTGTGTGTGTGTGTGTGTGTGTGTGTGTGTGTGTGTGTGTGTGTGTGTGTGTGTGTGTGTGTGCGTGTGTGTGTGTGTGTTTGGGACATGGTACTAAAGGACAGAGGGATTATAGGTCAGACTACAGGGAGAAAAAGCTGGGATTGAGCAAAATCAGTGACTAAGAATGAGAGGTTCTGATTTCCAAGCCAGAAAAGAAAACAGTGAGACAGGTTGGTGCAGACACAATAAAAGACATGTCGACACTTCAACACACCGTCTGCTGCTTTAGGCATTTTTCTGGCTGTGTTTTAGATGTGAACCTCCATTTCTGCACAAGCAGCCTTGTGAAAGTGCCCCAAACCCTCCCCTGAGCCCCCCCTGGCTACCTCTCTTCTCCTGCTTCTCTTCAGTCTGACGCACAAAGACACCTACAAAACAAATCGACCAAACAAGTGTATGTTTTGTTGCCAGCGGTTACGCAGACAGGCATCTTTGTGGGTTGCAAGGGCCCTTTTGAAGAACTTTTCCAGGGTATCTATGGAGATGAGCGTGAACGAGCGTAACACTTTTGTTTACAGGAGTGCATGTTTGAGCAGAAGTGTTTGTAGTTGGGACTGTTTTCCAAAGGCATCAGTGACCCTGAACAGAAAATGAATAGATGGACGGATAAATGTTCCCCTTCCAACATGTAAAAAATAGTCCAGGGTATATTTATTATCAAAGCCATTAGCAGCAATGTTCCCACCAGTCAGGGTTATCCAACCATCGCTCACGGGGGTGATGTGCTTGTTATTTCAGTCTCAGGGGACTATGGCGGCGTCATCTCCATTCATGCACCAATAATGACCCCTCAGAGTGTCTGAGAAGCTGGTTCCTCTCAGGAACACTGAGGTGGATGGCTTTGGAGCCTGTTCCTCTGCTGGTAATTGCGCAGCTCTTTTGAATGAATGCCGGCCTGCTGCGTGGTGTCCTTGTGAGTGATGGGTGCCGTGGTGCCCTAGTTTGGCTTGATAGAGCTAGTTTTCACTCTAAATGTGTCGCTCCGTGTATGCTGGTGCGTATATTTGGTCTCTGACTGACAAGCGAGATGATTCAAGTTGTCACAGGCATACAGAGCATTGCAAATGGCTTGTGTTCGGCTTGTGTATTTTTAGGGAGGCATACCGTGTGTTTGTCTAATCCTCTCACACCATGTCTTTCTGCGTGTGTGTGTGTGTGGGAGGGGGTGTTGCATTGTGCACTTCCTTC
The DNA here is from genome assembly GCA_006937985.1 of Aphyosemion australe. Classification (NCBI taxonomy): domain Eukaryota; kingdom Metazoa; phylum Chordata; class Actinopteri; order Cyprinodontiformes; family Nothobranchiidae; genus Aphyosemion; species Aphyosemion australe. The sequence goes on from SSNS01000001.1 coordinate 2,749,551, forward strand.
AATTCTTTTCAGTGATCAGTTTTCTTGCAGCAGCTCGAGAACAGGACATGGTCACAATAACACACACACACACACACACACACACACACACACACACACACACACACACACACACACACACACACACACACACACACACACACACACACACACACACACACACACACACACACACATGCAGGCCTGGAAATACACACAAATCTTGTTTCTTAATCCCCTTTTAGCAAGTGAGGCCCACCTGTTCACTTTACATCTGCATCCCACCATTTACTGAGTCAAGGATGCATCTGTTGGGCAGTTCTGACACATGAGGTTCTATTCACATTGAATTGCTTCTGTATGAAATGTGTGCTATACAAATATAGCTGCCTTGCCTTCTATGCGTCAATTTCATGTGTGAATACATAATCCATATGAGATGGTGTGTAAAATAACAGATTTTACATCAAATAAAACCTTGCTAAAATACATGTCACCTTTAAATAACCAATGATAGAGAATTATCTCATTTAGAGACAGATTATAGAGGAACCTTCACCAGGAAGTCCTTTCCTCAGCCCATTTCATTTCCACCAATATATAAAGAGTTTTGTTTCTAAAACCAGCTCTAGTGTGTGTGTGTGTGTGTGGGGGGTCTGTTTCACTTATTTCAGACCTAATCCCCCCACAAAATCTTCCACCTCTAGGCTGCAGAAATAGCTGTTACTGTTCACAAACAACATCTAACTTCAGACGTTTAGTCAGCTTCAGTCATCTGGGAAGAGATGGAGGGTCGCGCTGCATTCGTGGAACTGAAGGATTAATTTTAGCGAGTGAATCTGGAAAATATTAGATTTATTTTTGGACTGTTTTGCTGCACTTACATTCAGTTAGTCACAAATAAAGAAATGTATTATTTATTTGAGCACATTTTGTGACTAAGATTGTGTGTTTTATGCAAAAAAACATCTAAATCCTTCAAAAAGGAGTCTGGTTACTTTATATTTCTGGACCTCTTTTAGAGAAATGTTATTTATGAGAGTTTACACCAGTTATGAGCATCTTCCAGTCAAATCAGGCTTTCCAAGAATTTCTCCTGGAGTAATTGTGTAATTCAAAAACAAAGTAGGTGTGAAGGTTTTTAAAATAATGTTTGTATGAACTGATGATTGCAGCTAAAACATCAGAAAGCTCATCTGGATGTAAACTCTATTTCTCCAAGCTGAGGCCATTTAGGAAGCTATGCAATAAATAGAAATGATTTTGTTCTATATTGAACAATTTTGATATGAAGATATCATCATGAATTAATTGAATTTAGTCAAAAATGTAATAATTTGTTTTTGTCATGTGATTTGAAACGTTTGTAACAATTTGTGAGGACTGATTATTAATAAGAAACCTGCAATAAAGGTATGGAGAAGGCTCCATTTTGCTTTTTCCCTTGGTTACGAGGCTAAACATCCAGCTCAGTATCACTGTTGTCAACAGCAGACTTCATTTATGTAGAAATCGTGATGAAAGAGCACAATTTACTTTCATCCTTCTTCACTTTCCCAGAGAAACAACAGGAAAACAACTCTCCATGACCTCAGTGACTAATTACACCTCTTACTTTCTCATCATCCTGACTTTTTGTGGCTGAATCTGCTTTGATGCACATTTCTTCTTTCTTTGAAACTGAACTGTAATAACAGATAATCATCCAGGGAGAGAAAAGAAAAGCACTGTGGGTGAAGAAGACAAGGGAGCAAAATCAACGGCGTTGGTCAACAGGTGATGAGTCATTACCGAGTAATGATTTCATGAATATGCTGAGTGGATGGAGTAGAGATCGGGTCACTAAAAGCACACAAAACCATCATTAACAGCTGATTATGGAGTGGTGAGCGGCTGATTACAGAGGAAGGAGGAGAAATTTACGTAGGTTTGTTAAATCTAAGAGTTACTGAGGGGATGAAATCACAGCAGCTCCCCTCATATCCAGGAAACATCTCGTCAAAACAAATACACACACACACACACACACACACACACACACACACACACACACACACACACACACACACACACACACACACACACACACACACACACACACACACACACACACACACACACTCACACACACGCGCCTTGGCTCTCTTCTCCTCAGGTTATTTGGCTTTTCCTTTCCAGGGAGTGCCCGGCTCAGCTGTCAGAGCTGATCTGCAGGCTTCATATCTCACCGATGGTTAAACTGGTTTCACAGCCTCACAGATTATCTCGTCTCTCTTCTCCAAAGTTCACAATATTGACTCAACTGGAACACGATCACCTTTTACTGCAGCGATAATAACATTCTTTAGAAGTTGTAAATACTTTTAAAACTGTTCTCAGCATCTCGAAGCAGGAAAATCATGTTCTTGAGCCAGTTTGTGCTAAAATGACCCTTTACAGGTTAATGAAATGTCACTCAGACCCCCACCGCCCTCTGTGGCCAGAATACCACACTTGCAACTTCAGAGTGGCGGTCCGGTCTCTGTTGGACTTAGTAAAGTTCAGGTGACATACCTGGTGCTGCAGTCTGCTTCCAGCATGTTTCCTGCATGTTTTAGATCATGAACACAGCTGATTTGTTTGATTTAGTGATGAACCGCTCCTGTAGACACTAATGAAGGCTGAGGAGACATTTCAGCAGTTAGATTAAGGTGTTAAAAAGATGAACACACAGCGAGGACATAAGTTTCACTTTTGGTTCTACAAACAAACACTAGGGGGTGCTAAAAGCAAGCCAAATAAATGCCAAGTGTTCCTTTAAACCAAGCAAAATGGAGTTTTAAGGTTTGCAAGTTTTTCATTTGCATGAATAAAATGTAAAAATAGTCACTAGTTTTATTTACATTCCTGTCTAGAGCAGGAGTATTCAGTTCTGGTCCAACAGGGCTACTGCCCTGCATAATTCAGCTGTTTCCCTGCTCCAACACACCTGATGTGATGACTGATTACCTCTTCAGCAGACGCCTGTTAACGACCCACTGATTCACAACAGGTGTGTCGGTGCAGGAAACAGAAAACATGCAGGTACCGGCCCTCCAGGACAACGACTGATTAGACTTTGTGATGATAACACAGTGGTGCGGGTGCGAGGTTCCTCCCACGACAGATATGTGCCCCAGTGCATCCTGGGAGTTCACTTTAGTTCATCAGCAAAGAGAAAAACATCTTCCTACTGAATTAAGGCTTAGAGGAATGAAGATGGTTCCTCTTTGTTTCATCACCTGCTTAAAACATCAGTTTATGTGGCTAGAAATTGAAGACACGTATAGAAGCGTTCTGCTGTTTGCACAAATGAAAAGACTTATGATGTAACAGCTGTAGCACCATCTGTGACCTGTAAACACACACACACACACACACACACACACACACGCACACACACACACACACACACGCACACACCCACTGTCAGGCCATGCTGTACAAACACCTGTTTTATGCTTATTTCAGGATCTGGAAAGCTGCTCATATTTAAAATGTACATTTTATTTACAAGCACTAAATTCTTCCTTATGAGTAAAAAAAATCTAGAATTAAGAATTAAAGGCCTCAGAATCCACCGTCACCCTTTTATGACAGAAAACTTCAGATTAAAAAAAGAAGAGTTCATAGTGGTTTTTGCCAGAGTAATGCACACAGCATGATTGTGTTGCTAACGTTGATTCGTTTAGACGTCCCTCTTAAATCGTTAACACAAAAAGTCTCCGGTCCGTCTTCGATGATTCCAGTTATAATAAAATATTCCCAGTGGTTCCAGAGACGTGAGCAATAAAACACAAGTGAATTCTGCTCTTGTGTAACGAGGCCCGCCCGGTGGCGTCAGCAGGATATGACTGAACCCGACGCACGCCATGACAGGAGGTGTGATGTGAAATCTGTTGTCATGACAACGAACAGAAAACATATCTGACAAGATAATAAGATGATGAGTGAAAATGAGGGGTTCAGAGCACTTTACGCTCATGTTGTTTTCTTTATGCACTCATTTTATAAAGATTTATTCTGAAAAACAGGCTGGAGATAAATACACATCTCTGGTGACTAAATTATTATTATTACGACACATCATTGTTTCTGAGCATAAAGTTGCAAAAATACAAATAAAAAGCCGTTTTTTACTTTAAATCTTCTCATACTAGTCTCTTTGAATGACACACACAAACGGTACAGCTTCAGCTGCCAGGTCAAGGGTCACATTTATTTATTTATTTTTAAAAGCCGCTTGGAGACGTGTCTTTGCTGTCTCCTCACTACATCGTCCTGAAAGAGCCGCGCCGAGCGTGACCTCTTCACAGATGTGGCAGCACATATTAACACTGAGCAGCGATCTTATTCTCACACTGATGCAAACGCAGTTCGTTCATCATAATATTCATTTTTCTCATGTCAGTGTGGAGTTGGAGAGTCTTTCATTTTACATGTTGTCACTCATAACTAGCAGATGCTGCTGAGGCCTAAGCAGAGAGCAAATTGATGAAAGGACGGAGGCTCTGTGGGAGACGGATGAGCAATGGATGGAAGGAGACGGGAAATTTAACGGCTCCAAACAGCTGAAGATGTTTGTGGAAACTGGAGAACGGGAGACGGCATCGGGGGGGTTTTGGACAACAGGTGATGGCTGTGACTGGTTCTAAAACCTCCTGCAGCTGTATCCTTCTTATCAGGTCTGGGAACACTTAGGAAACAGAGACATAAAGTCAGAGGAAAAATAGAAAGGACTAGAGCTAAAAACAAAAAACACTCGACCGGCGTAAAGAAGCAGGGAGATGAATGAGCAGAAGTTTAAAGGAGAGTCGGGGTTGTTGTTTACATGCTAGGTGGGTGTCCATGCTTCTTTGTCTGCCCCATCTGTCTGGCTTTATCTCTACTTACCCCCCCCCCACACACACACACACACACTCCCCGGCGGCACCCCCTCCCCCCGTCACTGTCAGCTCACACCCTCCTTTGTGTCGCGGTCAGCCCCGCTGCTGGCAGGCGACCAGGAGGCTTCCACCCACAGCAACTGGTGGCATTGGTCACATACATGAGCACACACACACGTATGCATGCACGCACACACACACACACATGCATGCACACACACACAAACACATGCATGCATACACACACACACACACACACACACACACACACACTGTGGCGTCTGCTGGCACTGAAGCATAACCAGCAGTAATTTAATGAATGCTGGTTTGGATCTGGTTGTAATTTATGCTGCAATAATTTATCAGAAAAAAAAACACCGTTTCGAAGCAAAAGTCCTCACTTGTTTAGCTACTATGCTGAATTTAGTTATTTATTCCAGTATAGTTCACCTTACTTCCAAGCTGGACAGAAAAAATCCAGGATAGCTGCAAGTCCCCTGGAGAAATGCAAGCACACCTTCACATCAAACACACCAAGCGTGCTACTTGGCACATGCACGGCCTCTTTGACTCACACAAGCGTGTTGTGAAACATGCGAGGCAGACCATCCTGCTCCCAGTTCCATTGTCCGTGCTCCTGAGAGACAGGCACAACTGCAGGCAAACCTTTCAAAAATGCTCCTTCACGTCAGCTGGTTCCTCGCTCAGAGTCCTCGTGAAAACATGAAAATCCTTCACTTGCAAAGCCACGTTAGCAGCGACCCACAGGCCCCCATTTAAGGACTTCCTGTGTTTATAAAAAGACAGGAATGTTTTTTTTTCTACATTTGGTTACAGATTATTTTTACAAGTTGGCTCCTGCTATTTTTGCATTGTACCCAACCACACAGATGGTTTTGTGCAGCAGTTAAAACAATGAAATGTGGACACTGAAACAGAGGCTTCCAAATAGAGATGAAAACATGTCCAGGACTCATAAACACTACTTTTCACATTCTTCTAAAGGTTCTGTCAACTTGAAATGTTCGTCACACAAAGACAAATCCAATCAGACTGGTCAAAGTGGAGCAGAGCTCGTATTTTTGGTGCTTTTCTGAATCTAGCCGCTTCGGCGAGGGTGTCACAGAAACTCTGTGGAGACCTCTGATTGGTCAGGGAGAGGAATATCAAACCCCACTGAGCTAAGTCCTGATATAATAGTTTAATTTGTTATTATTGTAGCTGAGCTTTTATGGTGTGTCAGTTTAAAGAACAACACCTCCAGGTGTGAGTTTTGGTTCTGCAGAGCTTATGGTGCGTTCAATTTGTCCTCAGAACTCGGAAACCCCGACTTCCAAGTAGGAAAAATCATATAAAACGTCCCGCAAAGTCAGACCTCCCAGTCGGAAACTCGGATGTTTTTCAGAACTCGAGATCCAAGATGGCAGCTCTCCGTATCGACAACAGTAAGTTTTGGTTGAAATGTGTTTATTTTACAAGCCACACATATAAGAGTGTGTTTAAAATCAATGATACATGTAGCGCTTGCATCTCTAAGCTGAACAAACTAAAAGTGTTTATTAGTCGTCTGTGTTCATTGAGAGCTACCAAAACAGCAGTTTTTGAGGGCGCCGCCATATTGGAATTCCGACTTCTCCGACTACGGTAACCAGAACACTGTTAACTCGGGTGTGACGTCACTCCTAGTTCCGAGTTCTGACTTCTGAGGTAACTCGAACGCAGCCTTACTACAATCCTTCACATTAAGAATCTCAACCACTGCAGTCCTTCACAATAAGAGTCTGACGCACATGCACCTTCAAATCTCACAAACTATCTGGAGTTTCTAAATAAATGCTTATTATTTTGTTTACTGGGAAATTTTTATTCTCCTTTCTAAACTACTTAATTGGGATTTTCAGAAGTTATTTTTATTATTATTATTATTATTATTATTATTATTATTATTATTATTATTAATAACAATAATAATAATGGATTGGATTTACATAGCACTTTTCTCATCACTCAAAGCACTTTTCATTATTCACACACTCTCACACTGCCGGTGATGGTAAGCTACTATGTAGCCACAGCCGCCCTGGGGCGGTCTGACAGAGGCGAGGCTGCCATTTTGCACCATCGGCCCCTCTGACCACCACCAACACAGGCAAGTTGGGTGAAGTGTCTTGCCCAAGGACACAACAGCAGAATATCCCTGACAGGAGCTGGAATTCAGCCCGCAATCCTCTGATCACGAGGCAGCCCGCTCTGCCTCTTGAGCTACTGCTGCCCCAATAGGTTCTGTTCAGATCCAGATGCAAGTTATTATAAATAAAGTCATTCACACAACCTTTTGAGGACTCTGGATTAGTGCTGGTTTAGTTTTTTAAATTTCCATTGTACTCTCCAAAAAAATGATGTTTTTCTTAATGTTTTGACTTCATATTTTGTCAATATTTGAACTTGATTCAGAAAATACTATTTTATTAACAAATTTATACATTTTATTAAGAATATCCTAAAAATTCTATTTTTTTTCTTTTGTCTCTTGACATTTCAACTTTCATCATGGAACTATGAAAAACATCCACAGCTTTTAGTGGCCCTAATGCACTCTCTCAGTTATTTTCTAATTTGTTTCACAATTATGTAAATAGAGAAATAAAAACAATCCTGGAATAAATGCATTTTTTTAATGAACGCTGGGCTTGGTAATTGCAGACCTGCTTTTACATGCAAATCTATTCAACCACCAAAAGGAAAAATAGTTTTAAAAAAGCAGAAATGATCACCTTTAGCATTCAAAAACATTTCCTTTCTCATGTGAGGAAGGAAATGGTTTTGATACAGATGTCAGAGCTCGACAGAAAGAATCCAAAGATAAAAATGTTCGATGAAGGCTTCCAGTTTGAAAATACGCCAAGAATGTTGGCAGACCCAATGGAAACTTGCAAATAAACAACTCCTTACACAAAATGAATGGCTATTGTTCCAGTGAGCTGCATAGTTAACAGAAATCACTGTCAGATTGTCTGGAATCGTGTTTCAAGTTGAACTTTTTCAGATTTCTGCATTTTTCTGAAGACATTCTATCTATAATGTTGCTTATAGAGTTGGGGAAAGACACACACACACACACACACACACGCACACACGCACACACCATATTTATTATAGCTACCATCTGACATCCAGTCAGCTAATACTTAAGAGACTCTTTCCACCCACCCTGTAATTTAATGGAATCAAAAACCAGGCCAAGCGTTTGCGTCTACAAGCTGCTTTAATGTTCCATCGTGTCAACGCTCCCCATAGAAAGGCTTTAAGATATCTGAATGAAAACAGCAACTTGAAATTAGAAGCAGGTTTTAGAGAAGAGAGAGCAAGGAAAGGTTATTTTGGAGAGAAGAAGAAGAGGTCAGAAAAGAAGAAGAGGCTGGAAAATGAAAGGGAACAGATGCTTTCCTCATGAGAGGCATTAGGAGTTGAATCCTTCTGCCCACGCTCTCGTCATCATGGGCTTTTATCATAACTGTGGTGTGGGCCGCTGATGCACACTTCCATGTGTGCTTTCTAGAATCTGTCAATACAAAATGTTTATGTCTAGAACTGTTGTCAGTGTTTCTTGAATTTGCACACATCACTAAACTAAATATCCAATAAGATCCAACCAGTTTTTCTGCATAAATCAGCACTTCTGCACATGTGATGCAGGCCTGTCCACGCTTGTGTGCTCGCCTACATGTATCTCCGCCATGCGCTCGTATCAAGTCTTTATTTACAGTTAAAGCAGCGAGCTGGTGTCCTCTGCTGTGTGCTCCTGTCCTGTACATACACCCCCCCCCCCCCCTAGAGAAGTGGGCCAACACCGCAGGCTGGAATGTGTGGCAGGGGTCCGACCCATTCCAACACCAAATGGACTGGTCTGGACGCAGGCGGAGGGGTTGATGCACACACCACCACCACACCCCCGACAGATGCATCTGTCTGAGCGTCCCTCTGAGTGACTCATAAATATTTTCAGCTCTGTCACTTCTGGTTCCTTCTGGAAAGAACGACTAACTGCTACTGGATTACTGTTTTATTTACAGGTGGGGAACAAAATCTAGTTCACTTGGCAGGATAAATATGGAGAAACTCTCACTGTAAATATGTGTTTGTGTAATTAAAACCTTCAAAATTTCAACTAAAACAATGAATTTTAAGGAGAACAGAGTCAAACAATTGTCTGCTACAAATGTGAGTTACCAACAAAAGACTGGAAAACGTTTCTCCATAACTAGAATTATAAAACCGAGGTTCTAGTTTATTTTTTTGAAAACAGGCCAGTAAAGTCTTCATGAAAAGCTGCTTTTTGTTGGAGGACAGTTTTATTACTCTGTGGCTGAAGATCAAATAGTTTAACAATTTAACAAAAATTCTGAATTTTTGTGTAAAATGTTTATTATTATTAAACGATTCTTAAAATCAGCACAAATCTTTGAGCTTTATGGAGCAAAACGTCTCTGTAATCACTTAATATCTCACTGGTCCTGAACCATCACCATATGTAAAGATGGATGATGTATCTCAGTGACTCAACGGTCATTTATGTGGTGTATTTTTAACATTTAGTCAGGAAAATGTCCCATTCATTTTTTAAAAAGGGGGCGGGACTTGTACTGCAGCCAGCCACTAGGGGGAGCTCAGTTTGTTTGGTCTTTAACTTCTTCGTTATGTTCTTTCTTCTAGATTTATTATTTATCTAAGGGTCAAAACATATTTAAAAATTATTTATTGAGTAAAGTTTTTTGTCTGGCTGTAAAATTTTCTGAATTATTTGGTAAAATTAGAGGTTTTTTTTGGAATAAAAGAAGAAAAAACATATTTCTTCTTATTAGCATAATTAAAACTATCATAAAGGGCAAGAAGAGCTTCTCTATCAATAAAAATAATCCATTAATACCCAGAATGTGGATTAATTAAGACATATTCCTTGCTTTTTTATGCTTTTGTGGTTATTTCAATTTGCATTTTTTACAGCATTCAGATTTATTTGTCATCCAACATGGTTGTAGGAGAAATTTAAAGCTCTCCTCCAGGGTCTGGACATATATCCTACTCCAGTCAGTCCCAAATATAACCACAAGATATTTATGGCACATTGGTACGTCGGCAATTTCACACTCAGGCCCTGATAGCACCGCCTCAGGGTTAGTGGCGCTTTTATAACCTAAATTGTACTTTCTATCTCATTTTTTGTGATTTTTATGCACAAAACCTGAAGCAAAAACCTTTAAGAATCAACAAAGTGCTTTTCTGACTGCCTGGTCTCACACTCTTAGAGTAATTGTGTCTTTTAGCTCTTTAGAGTGTATGTTACATTAAAACAACCACATTAATAAATGAGTTGAGTGTTTTACTATAAAGGTGTCATACTGCATGTTATTGCAAGCGACACCATTTTAAACGCATTAAATTTAGATAACGAGTTTTGCTTTATTGGATGGAATCTGTGATGGACCCCTGGATGAAATGGTGCAGCTTTAGTTATTGTCCAGTTACAGGTTATCTCTACTTCACTGTGCAGCTCTGTGAGGGTAATGAGTAACTTATTGGTCAGGTCTGGTACAGTTACTCATTAAGCTGCAGTCTGATGTAGGTCACAGTTGTTTTTTAATGTTTTCCAGATGTTTTTCATCCTCACCTTTCTCTAAAAGCGTGCAGACGTTTCAATCTCACAGTTATTGAGAGTTAAGCAGCGTCCTGGCCCAGTTAGAATGTCTAAAACGATGAAAGTGTCGATATGTGGAACCGAGGGGACATAAATGAGGAAGTTCGGTTTGATAATCCCAGCTGTGTTTTGTTGTTATTGCCCGTGTGTTGACGTGCTGTTTACATGCTCATCACAAGATTTGTGCTCGTCTAAGTTCGGTTCCTCTTCCTACTCGGGTACAGCGTGTTCTTTGCGTGTTCACGCCTGTGTGTTTTCTCTCACACGTGAAGGCTGCTTACGGTTTCAGCTCGGCTGTGGGTGTTTTCGAGCCGTTTTGACAAAGTGTGTGTTCTCACACAGCTGCGCCCATAGAGGAGAGGAAGGAGAGCAGCAGTTCTTCCTGTCAGCTGTTTTCTGTCTTCGTAACAAAATAGATTTTTACTCATTCAAACTTGTCCAAATCAAATTTCCTCTGTCTTTAAGCAACATTTTCTTTCATTCAGACGCTGTTTTGTGCCTCATCTGTGATACGTGACTATCAGCTGCCTGAATGAGCACAATTCCAATTTTAATTTTAAAAAAGACTTGTATAACTTTCTGTTTTGTTGCTTCTTGCTAACAAATTTCCTTCAACATAAACAGGAAACAGCTGAGGTTCTCTGCTCTTTCGTCTTCTTCCTGTCAGTTTCTCTGAAAACTAGACCGACCCAGCTGAGTGGAAGCCAGCATCTCCACCGGTGCGGTTGGAGGTTAGCGAGCTGCTTTGTGTTTACAAGCATGGAGGGCTTTAAATTTACACGTGATTTCGAGTAAAGATGGCCGTTAACTGCTGTTCTGGTGAAAACCATTTTCAGGAGGAGTATGAAGATAAACATTTGAATCTGCAGTCTGTGATGCAACAGCAGCTCAGAGTTTTAAAGAGAAAATTGTGGCTTTTTTTAAGGATGTGAGAGTTTTGAAATGGCTGCAACATCAGCAGGGGATTTTCTCCTCCAGTCAGCAGAAGGTTGAAGTCCACTGATGCAAGTGACCTTCAGTCCAAGCCAGTGTGTGTGTGTGTGTGTGTGTGTGTGTGTGTGTGGCCAGACCTCATGCAGATCAGGCCTCTACTGAGCCCTAAGGCCAGACTATTTTTAGGAGGTTTTCTTTTCCCCACTCTCTCTCTCTCTCTCTCTCTCTCTCTCTCTCTGAGTGGATCGGGGAGAGGCTGGCCACAGGAATATGCTGCCTCCGTGTCTCACCACTGACATTAGGATAACCATATGTGGAAAAATACAAACGGATGAAGACATCAGCGGTGGTTAGGATGTTAGCTTATCATGAGGAGGCAGAGCATGCTGGTATCACTGCTGGTAGGCAGAAACTCAATGTGGGACCAGAAACCAGAAAAACAGTTTCTCTGTGTTGCAAGAGTTTAAGGGAGGAGTCGTCGGTTCCACAAGTAGCCTTTAATCACTTTCTGTCAAAAACAAAAGTGCTGTGAATGTGCAGAAAAACAGTGGTTAAATCTGTCGTGGTAATATTTATTGTGAATGTGTGACAACCTGGACCATACAAACTGGATGTCCCTTCAATGTTGACATTAAGCAACATGGATCTCTGCTGGATGAGGACCCAGACACAAATTTGTTTTCCATTTTCATGAAAACCTCCAAATGAGACAAGCGTGAGTCAGGTTAGGGTTAGGGTTAGGGTTAGGCTTTTTTCTTGTGTTTTTTATTTTATTTTATCAAAATTCAAGTTCCACAAAAGCAAGAAGCTGCAACTCATACAAGAAAGTCAGGAACCCCAGTAAACCTGCTGGTTTGAGAGAGGAGTAAGGGAAGCCATCTATGTCAAACAGGAAAACAGAGGAGGAAGCCTCAGGTTTCACCTTTCCAGCACCTATAATGCAGCTCTGACCCTAATGCTGCGTTCAATTTACCTCAGAAGTCGGAAGTCGGAACTAGGAATGACGTCACACCCGAGTTAACAGTGTTCTGGTTACCGCAGTTGGAGAAATCGGAATTCCAATATGGCGGCGCCCTCAAAAACTGCTGTTTTGGTAGCTCTCAATGAACACAGACGACTAATAAACAACACTTTTAGTTTGTTTGTTCAGAGTTGCAAGCGTTATATGTAACATTGATTTTAAATGTACTCTTATATGTGTGTCTTGTATAAACAACTCATTTCAACCAAAACTTACTGTTGTTGATACAGAGAGCTGCCATCTTGGATCTCGAGTTCTGAAAAACTCAGTTTCCAACTGGGAGGTCCAACTTTGCGGGGCGTTTTATTTGATTTTTCCTACTCGGAAGTCGGGATTTCCAAGTTCCAAGGACAAATTGAACGCACCATAGTTCCCAAACAGTTTCAGTCTAGGTCACACCCTCCTGCATCTAATCAAAACAACCATTCCCACTCAATAGGACCTAACGACATCAACGACTCCTCAGGGGGTAGAGAGGAGAGGTATTCATAGGTAGTTTCAACTCTTTAAGCAACAACAAACAGCTACAGTTTATAAGCTTGACTCTCCCATATTCCAGTCAGAATTGATAAAGCTTCTCGAATGAGAAGCGAAACGTTTTCAAGACACCAAAAAAGTCCAGTTGATTTTGATAGTTAGGTAACTTTACAAACTAGAACTGGCATCAAAAAACTTGGTTAAGTTTATGTTTTCAAAATAATATCTTGAAAAGCGTGTATAAAAGATAAATGATACCAAATTAAACTAAAATAAGTCATGAAGAATGGACTAAATAACAGAATAAACCATGTAAATCAGTAGTTAAGGGTTTTAGTGTTTTAGATTTAGATGTTTGCAGGTTGAAGAAAATGAGCCAAAAGAAAAGAAAACTTGATTTAATTCATCAAGATGTCAAATGTTGGGGCAACATGTTTTTAAAGTTATTCAAAGTTGCAAAAAAACATTTTGGCAAGACATGTCACAACCAAACATTGCAGTGAAAGTAGAAGTTTCATCACAAATCAATGCAATCTCTCCTGCTAAGGGTTTAAAAAGCAAGATGATATGTATGTGGTATAAGCAGCAAAGATGTTGCTTTTTATGTGCTCAGGGTTGTACGTTCTAGAGTTTTGCTCACTAAGACAAACTCTGACTCAACTGTTGCCTGCCAGAGGAGACACCCTATCACATGACTCCCTCGGAGGCCCTTCACCTTATCCCAATAAGGCACGATGCCAGAGTCTGGAATGAATTCTTCTGCTGTGTGAGTGTTAGCTGACCGGTGACGCGGCAGCGCTGCAGGGAGACGGTTTAAAGATAGACAGAGGCCGAGGTGGTGGGAAGGCCGTGAGGGAGAGCAGATATAACAGGAATCTGATCCGAACCCGATGAAAGTGCACGACATGTTTAATTGAAACGAAGAAGCAGATAGTGGCTGAGTATGGACTGAGAAGAGATCAAAGCCTTTTACTGACCTTTTTCTTTCTGTTGCCATAAAAAGACTTCATGCTGTAGACGTGGGAGTGGAAAAAACCACTGACCTATAGACCTACAACAGTGACAAATGTCTCACCACCCTAAAACTGCTGCTGCTGCTGTCACAGGCGTGTTAGCATTCCTTTAAGCTATTTGCGTCACCTGTGTTTCTAAACAATCAGCATTTTTAATTCTAGAGGTCACCTGACAGTCAGGATCCAGTTGTTCAGCTCGTCTGGAGACGTCAACACTAACATTACTTTATTCTTTACCTCAAAGACTAGCTTTGGCTTCAAGGCTTTTGTGAGTGAGTTGTTAAATGTTGAACATATAAAAGGATTTCTAAAATATTTTCAGAGCAAACCCCCCAAATTAGAGAGAGAGAGAGAGAGAGAGAGAGAGAGAGAGAGAGAGAGAGAGAGAGAGAGAGAGAGAGAGAGAAGGGGACACAAAAATACAGAACCAAGCTATCACTCCACCAACAGCATTAGGGTATAACGGTAACAAATGTTGCTGAAAAGTGCACGGTAATAATTTATAGTGCATTTAGTGCCAACCACAGCCCTAGGTTATGTGTCCAAAGTCAAGTTAAAGGTGTATCATTATACAGCTGAATGCTAAGAGCTGTGAGAATCAGCTTAATTGTGTTTTTTCACGTTTTAAAAACAGAAACAAGTACTGCAGCCAGCCCCTAGGGGGAGCTTTTGGTTTGACCTTCAAATTCAAAGTTGTTAGAATTTAGTTAGAAATAAATGTTAGCTTTAATACCTCAATTTTTGTTGCTTCTTGCTTTCTTTATTTTGATTCAACTTGCAAGTGTTTTCAAATTGCCCATGCACAAGACACTGAGGTCGTTTGAAATCACATTTGTGTTTCAATTTCTCAAGTTATAAAGGTCTTTTCAAATTTCTGGCACATCTTTAGAGACCTTAATATTCCATTTGTGTCATTTCAAACTCCACGTAAACATGAAACATTTGTGAAATACTTGCAAAACAGCTCAGATAAGAGCGCTGTAAAAGTTCTTGTTTACTTGACCTCAAGAACAAAGTTGAATTACACCAACGCCTAAAACCGAACATTTGGGTGTTTACTCCATCTGCCCCATTAGTGATGTAGACCCAAGCCAAACGCGTCCATCCTCTTCTCTTTTATGCATTGTCCGTTTTTGTGAGCCACTGGGAAGGGCGTCTGCAGAGAGCAGTGAAGCAGATGTCAACGTTGAGGATGAATTGTGCCCGGAGGGGAAGGAGAGAGAGATAACTGGTGCAACCTTTTATGCCCCGGAGACCCGAGCAGACAGGGCAGGGATCTGTTTCAAAGGGGAATATACTCGTCCTTGGTTCTGAGTGATATACACACTCATGAGAGTGGAAACCCAATCATGATGGATTATTGCAACTTTTAGCCACTTGGATCACAGGATGCAGTGATGAACAGTAGAAAAAAGCCATTTGATCAAGACCTATTAAATGTATTCATTTAAATAGTTTCAAATAAAAAGATTTCCTTGAGTTTCTGACGTTGACATAAGCTGTGTCGCACCAGTCTGAGGAACATTTACTAAAACCAACCCGACGTGTATGCATGGAGCGTGGCTTTTGTCCATTGGGCAGAATAAGCCCATGTGCTCTGCAGGAGGGCTAAACCGTGTCATCTCTCTGGCGATAAAGCAGGTCCCAGATGTCGGCCTCTCCCCGTTAGCAGACATCCACGCTCACCCTGTCACTCACAAAGCCTTTTGTTCTCAGACGGCAACATATTGCTTGTGCATGGCATTCAAATTGATGCAAATGTTGCTGCAGACTGTGAAGGCTGCACTTTGGTAAAAAAAAAACAGAGCCACAGTGGGTTCATGTTTAGTAAAAGTAAAGTGAAAGTGAGAAATGGTATATCAGGTGAAGTTTTATCTACAATAATCAGCCACACCTTCTGGGACCTTCTACTAAATGATCTCTGCAGGGTGACCTCTGTTGCCATGCAAATGAGACGGGAGGACAGAAGATGTTGCTCTGGTGTTTCATCAGTGCTGGGGTAAATATTCAATGTTGTTCACAGAACAAATCAATGAGCCTCAAAAGCAAAAATGAAGCTGAGTGCATTTATGTAGTTTCATTTTAGGTTCTAATTAGGTTCATATAAATTTGTGTCAAAGTGGGTTTAAATTAAACACAAGTAACTTATGTATTCATTTTTTAAAATAATGCACAAAAACGTGCATAAATGAAATGCAGCGAGCGTTCTAGCGGCAGAAATCCCTCGTGTTTCTATTTCACTGCTGGGGTGTTCCTTATTCTGCTCCCATATTGATTCCATTTTCAAAACAAACAGCAGTGGACCATAAAGTCAGCTGCACCCTGTTAATCTCTGACCTGATTCCACAAAAAGTCAATAGTAATTCATGTTGAATATTAGCCTGCATGAAATCTTCATCACGATTTATGTTAAAGGTGTTTTTCCCAGCTGTTTATGCATCCTGCTGGTTTGTAGAGCTGAATAGTCCATTCAGACTTGAGCCACATGTTTTTCCTTTGTGCGCCTGCTCCTAGCAACCGGTGGACTTCATAGTGCAGAAAGGGACCGTGCAGCCTTAATCCAAACTCTGGCTTTTGCAGAGTCAGTTGTTTTGGATTCAGGAGGATTGTGCACGCCAGCATCTTGGCTGATTTTCAGAGAGGGAAAAGCTAAAAGTACCATCTGCCACATCCACTCTCTCTGAATGAAGCACTGGTTATGCATCAAGCTAAAATTTGTTCTGAATAATATATTTGCAGATAAGAAATAAGTTTTGCTGATTCGTGTAGAAGTAGAAAGGCAAAAGGAAGTTGTTTAATACATTTCATTTAGAAAATAAAAGCTTTTGTGGAGCAGAGAAGCAATTTGTCTCACTTTAAGTTTTATAAAAGAATAGTTTCAATTAAATTTGGCATGATGGGTACAGTATGAGCTGAGATATTCTTAACCCTTTATAGTTTAAAACTTTAAATTTCAACCCCAGGGTAAAAAAAAGTATTCTTCTGTTGTTACAATTTTCAAAAATATTTATTTTAATGCAGAAAATCAGAGAAAACAAAGTGATCAGATATGACCGCTGGCCCTATTCTGGTAAAATAGCTCATTTTAGAACATTATATCACTGTAGAATAATACAGGATATATCACAATTATTAAAAAAATACAGTATATTTTTATAAAAACAGATTGCTGTAGAATATTATTGAAAGTTGTTGAACAATAGATTCCATTTCTGATCGAATACAGATTAGAATATCAGTATGATCTTCCTCCTCTTCATCATCACTGACAATGAGACTGGCTGGCACAATAACTATCCTCCATTTTTAATTGAAATCATAGTTTAAAATTGCAAAATATATTAAACATTATATTTATTACTGTTTACATTATTATGAAAATTATATTTAAAAAACAATAGATTTGACCTAAAAATAAACATAATTTCTTTTTTGTTCAGGGCGTATGATCAAATATGGCAGCTTTGATTTTCATGCTGATTTCACCAACTTTATTGAGTTTAACATTTCCAACACATATATGAGAGTTTCATAAACCTAGCCTTGTTCGTTTAGAGATCTGACCGTAAACACAAGAGGAGACCGAGTGGCAGTTTTCTGGGGTTTTTTTTTATTTGGCCCGTCACAGCCCCGAGCTGATTGGTCGAACGGCGCCATGGTGCAAACTGTGACTAGCTTGAACTCTCGTGATTGGTTGGGTGAAATCTCGCAATTCTTTAAGTCTGTGGAAAGGCACCAACATAATTTATGATGTGAGTGGAAGTGTCTAAATATAGACCCTATAAAGGGTTAAACCTTTTGTTCATAAAGATCACCGATGCCACCAGAAATGGTGTCGGCAATAACAGAAAACTTTAGATGCTCATGATTGTGCTTAAGCTTCAAATGATCCTCATCTGATTCAGCTTTATTAGTGCATTAAAGACACTCGGAAAAATAATGCAAAGTCAGCCAGGAGTTATGATGCCAAGATAGGAAATCTTTTATTACAGAGAAAAAAAAAACGTCTTCCAAAATATAGAAATCTGTACAACTTCCGCACAATCAATTTACATGAACTGTACAAATTTACAGCAGTTCATAACAACAAACCCAAGAAAAAGAAACTGAACAGAATAACGATGGCATGAAATCACAAGATTACAGCTTTCTTCTTGGGTAAGCTCGGAATTTTTTTGTCTATTTTCTTCTTTTGTATGTAAATAAGAAAAAAGGGGAAAAATACAGAAAAGAAAGAAAGAAAAACAACAAAAGAAATTAAAACAAAGGATACGTCTCTACTTACAGATCATGGAAACGAAGTTTTTTTAATACCAAAACAACTTTGGTCCTTGCCAGCACTCCCCGTCACAAATGGCTTTACTTATGAAAAATGCTCTCCATGTTAAAAGATGAAATACAAAAATGAGAAACATCTTTAAAACAAAACTTTAAAAAACACCTTAAGATAGCAATTATTGGCACTTCCCATGTGTAATGTTATGTACTCCACCATTTGTTGTACAGTCACAATACATTCTACAATATGTAAAACACCTCAAATGCGAAAGTGGCAATAATTCAACCGATCAATGACAATATTGACAAAAAAAAACAACTGCTGTTCCCTTCCGGTTTCATATCTTAACATGCACAACTTTTCCATAAGAGTATTAAATGTTTGAGGCCTGAGTTTGGCAGTACATTCCAGGAGAGACTCCTCGCGTCTCGAAAAAGAAAAAAAGTCACAACTTCAATTTGACATTTAGTGCATTTATGTGCTATTTTTACTTCCGCAGACTCAAATCACCCTCGCGTTTGAAACCTTTGTGTGCAATGAACGGATGCCATTTAAGAAATCAGTATCGTTGAAAATGAATTTGAGTGGTGGTGGCCGAGGGCGTTAAAGGGAGCTCCAAAATCAACATCTGTTAAAAAAGAGCACAAGACTAAAAATCCTCTAAGGAAAGAGGACGCAGAGGAGAATATTCAGGACAAGAACATTTACCAGTGTGACTCAAAAATGCACGTAGAGACGAGACGATCATCTCGCGTCTGAAATATAGACCAATCTCAAAACATCTTGTTGCATGACAATAAAAAGCTATAATGGAGCAGCACGGTGTGAAAAAACTGGTGTCCACCATGGAAACCAAAGCTCTGGGCTCCCGTTCATCTGGCCATCATGGAATCACTGCCTTTCACAGATTTGCTGAAGGGAGTATCAGCAGAGAAAAAGGGGGGTAGCAGTGCATCAAAGGCTATAGCTATATTACCCATGATCCTCTCAGGCTTAGGAGCTTAAACACCCACAGGTATGGTGAGCGGCGAACCCAGCCTGCTGTAACCGATTTGGCCGTCGGCTGAGGCCTGAAAAACACCCCTGGCCGTTTCGGCGTCTGTTCCATCACGCAGCCACCCGCTCAACCCCACAAACATGACGAGGTGCAGATACACAAACAGCTGCCACATCCTTTCATATGAATGTAAACAAAGTTGCTACTCACTCAGTGATCCAAGTGCAGCACAATCCAGTGAGATGAAACAATGGCCCAGTACCCTCAACTCTTCATCTTAAATCCACGTTTCCTGGTCTCCTACTATAACCCCCCCTAGTGCGGCTCGAGCACGCAGAGAGCGTGTGCTGGTTATCCGTCATTGCTGAGGGAGGGTTGAGGGCTTCTGGTCGGGGTAGGAGGTGTTGAGGAAGTCCAGAGGAGGGGAGGCAAGAGGGATTTTAGCTGCCCTGGACAAAAGAGTCTGGCCCTGGCCCCCCTTTCTCTCTCTCACACCAGCTCCCCACCTCGACCGTCCTTACCCGACTCCCCGCGATGACGAATGGTGATATGTGTCACATTAGGTCTACCTGCATCCACAGGGGGTCAGCTAGCAGCATGCTGGCTTGCTTTCGGTTAACAGGAGGTCTGAGATAAGGGGTGATATGTGGCACTTGAGGCACAGACCCCTCCACACCAGCTAAATCGGGTTGTAGGTGTTTAAAAGCTGCCAGGCCGGAAAAAGAACAGGCAGATCCAAGCAGCACAAAGCCACCTGGAAGGAACACCATGGCCTGGTGCCTGCTAAGCAGAATTCATGACAAAAGTCTCCATAAGGCAGTATACTTCCAATTTACAGGACTTTACTAATGGCTAAAAGAATCATAAAACCAATAAGGGCTTTTGGGTAAAATTTCTTGGGCAAAAGCATAATCTTGGCTCAGTCTTGACATTTTCCCCCCTTTGTCAAATTAGCACCTAAAATTTGGTGAAAAGGTACTTTAACCGGGGTCCTCAGTGCCTTATGAATGAGAGAATAGATGAAATACTCTTCAACCAAATAAAAGACAGCTCTGAAATGATTCCAATTAGTGCTGGGAGGAGGTTCTTTTTGGAAGTGAGGCGTTGCACACACCCAGTCCAACAAACACTGGAGCTACAGTATGACCGAGCGGCTAAATCTGCTGGAACCGTGTGAAGAGTTGACATTCGAATGGATGGAATGCAGGCAATTTTCTCTAAATAAAAGTTACACGTCACATCCGACACAAGTTCACATCAAAGTGCATTCAGTTGCAACCAACTGGGCCACGTTACCAAAGTTTGGGAATAAAGCCCCACCCCCACCCCCTTTCCCATTGCTACACTTTTCATTTTGGTAATGCAGGCTGGACGTGACAAAGTGGTGAAATAAAGGGACAACATTTCAACACAGGAACTTGATTGTGAACATAATTCATTAAAATCAGGGAAAACTCCCCAAGAAAGCTACAAACATGGGTAATGGGAGGGCGACAGTGCAATGAGACACTCTGGTATCCATGGGTAACATGCGTCGCAACACTTTCACTTGCATACAGGTAGACGTCTGGTTGGATGAACATTTTCCGAAACTCAACTCTGATCATGGGAACGGGAGGAAGAGAGGCCAAGACCACAAGCCTTGGTTGCAATAGCTGCAGGGTAAAGAAAACGGAATCCTCATGGTCCAAACAGGGTGTTTACAGAAAATAGAGACGTCCTCGTGGATGTTTATTTACCCCAAGCTATGAGCATGGCCTTAACCTCAACTTCCTCCAGGAACGTTCGAACTTGTGGGGCAAATAAAATCTTTAAAATTTAGGTTTTGGTGGGATTTTTGAGTTGTTTTCCATTGGTGTGTTGAACATGTACCCATAGTACCCAAACACAAGAAAAGTGCAAAGTCGATGCTGATAGCCCCTTCAGAGATGGAGCGAATCTCAAGGTTGTTTAGTTGAGTGAGTGATGGATGTTTAGAGCCAGTCTGTTTGGGGGTTCCTGGTGGGTTGGTTGGTTTAGCTGCCCCAATTTTATTTCCACAAAACGTCTTCTAAAAAAAAAAAACGGAGTGCCCAGCTGATCCAAAGACAACACGACAGATGATAACCGGGAGAAAAGGTAAAAAATATCAAACCTACAAGGTTTCCATCACCTGGATGATAGGCCACATCCCCTGTTTTTTTTCTTTTGCGTTTTTTTCTTCTTTCACTATTTCATTTCATATTCTTAGCTTTAAAAAGGCTCACCATGATCTGACCAGCCACTGTGTAACCCTGAACAAAAGCAGGCTGGGGGTGACAGTGTGCCGCTTTAGCTGGACACAGTCATCATATTATTGTAGGCTTTGGAGGGACTGGTTCTCTCCAGAACCCTCATTTCCTCCTTGCAGCTGAGGTGAGTGTCCACCATGGCGCTCACAGACCCATTCCCTAAGGCGGAGCTGGCATTGGCAGACAGTGGCATTCCAACCGGGACAGGCTGCGACTCGTACAGGACGCAGATGGAGCCGTCCTCACCGATGCGGTAGGACACTTCGAAGGGGTCTACCCAGAGTGTGAGCTCAGTGGGCAGAAGCAGGTAGAGTTGCTGGATGGTCAGGCCGATGCGCTGGCCCGCCTGCCACACCAATGGATCCATCTTGTGGTTGATGCGTATGCAGCGGTAACCTGAGCCCTTGCAGGGCCTGTCTGGGAACCAGTGGTGCTTATAATGTTCTGCAGGGGAAACAAGAGACAAGAAGGAGAAAGTTTAGCTGCAGGGCTTGGAGCAAATGGCATATTTATGCAAACACGTTAAAGTGAAAATAAATATAAACATGAGTATCAACCACATATGCAAAATGTGGCACTTATTTTACACAGGAGTACGAGGCGTTGTTTACCAGGACAATAGAGGGGAGAGAAAACCACCACCTGCTTCAGGCTTGATAAGGAGCCATAAACAACCTGCCAACATCGTCTACGTGACAAACAGACTGTCATGGGATTGTGCAACTCCTCCTCTGGCCCGTCCAAAAGCCCCCATAACAGGATAAAAATACATAAAGTGTCCGGGCGGCCGTTTGGGACAAAGAGCTCCACCTCTTAAAGGGGCAGGACGCATTTCCCTCTGTTCATGAGCTTCAGAGGATCGGCCTTCGATGATTCATTTTACTGAAACTGTTTGGTTGCTTTGGAGCAAATCAGACGGCTTTATTCCCCGGACAGTTGGGACACGTTGAATCCCCTTTGTCCTTACCCTTTCATTTACCAACCACCTCACTTTAAGCAAACTCTTTCTCTGCCAAGGCTCATCCACGTTCAATCCCCATTGATAGGGACTGTATTGTGGCCATAAAAAAGGGGAGTTGGGGGGAAGTAGGCCAGCATTCAGTCCGGAGGCCACCTGTATGCAACCATGGGATAATAACAAGCCCACCCCCTACCCGCCCCCAGCCTCATCACAGACGGCTGTTTCTGCCGAGCTAATGGAAGGGCTGGCACTCATGAAAGAGCGGCCTCAGCCACAAAGGCAGCTGGGAAGTGATCGGCTCAGCACGGCCTATTCTCAAAAACCAGGGCACACGGCTGGAGGAGGGGGAGGGAGGAGGCGGAACGGAAAAGTACGCAGACGACTGTGTGCTTAACCTAAAGAGTTTAACCAAAGCAGGTTGTTTACTCGTCGGGAGACGACCTCGAACACCGGGGCACATTTAGTGGGCCGTGTTTTCCACCTGAAGCCACTTCCTGTCATAGTTAAGAACTAAACTGAACTATAGAAGCTGCACTATGACCAAAGGGACAAACGCCTCCCCACCAGAGCCAGGGTCTCAGGTTCTAGACACAAAGGCTGAAATGATTCCAAGCACAAAAAAGTTCTAGCGGGTCCAGGTGTGACGAAACAAGCCCCACAGGAAACCACCACTCGCCCTCTGCTTAGATTGTGACTGGAGGTGAACTCCCTTTGCTTATTACATGCTGAATACACACAAACGCTCATCAGACACACTTTTCTCACTTCTTCAAAAAGGCTGTTTCCAACCCCCCCCCCCACACACAGCCTCCAACTTTGTTTACAACAAAGAAACCAAGCTCTTGCAGATGGTTTCAGGTAATCTGATAATACTTTCCTTTTATTGTAGTTGATCCATTTTAACCATCGGTTGTTTCAATTTTTTAAATCCAACCAAATGTATTAATAAACAACAATAATGGGTTTTGCTTTTGAAATCTAGGTCAGCTGGAACGAGGCAGAATGAAATGAGTATTTTGGCGCAAAAAGCTGCTTCTATCCAAATAAACTGTAAAAAAATCAAAGTCATACTCATTTTAGACCCGGGAATCAAATTAAAGACAAATTCTTACAACGTGATAAAAGGAAGAAGGTCGTTTAAAAACAGAAAATCTTGTGAATACACAACGTAAACAAAAAAAAAATGCGGCAAACTAGAATCAGAAACAGGCCGTAGCTGTTTACGACCAAGGCCATAATAAAAAAAACATTATAATGGTTTAAACCTGAATAAAACACGTGTGAGTGGAATTAAAAGACGTTTTACACGGTTCTATATTCTATTTCTAGGGTGGAGAAGTCAGAGTGTTTCACCATTAACCCGTTCCGTCCGGAGCATTACGTAATGGAGCTTGTTTTGCTCAGAGCCTGTGTTTCAGATCTTTGTGGAGCGAGGCGCACTTCCTTGTTCGAGCGTCTCTCTCTCTCCCTCTCTCACCCCACCCCCACCCAAACAGACCAAAACAACAGTTTCATTCATTTTTACCGTTAAAACACCAAAAATGGTCTAAATGTAGCCAAACCGTCGACGGATCGCCGCGCGCGCTAAATTTGATGTTTTATCTCCGACGTGCGCAAAGAGTGGTGCGCCTCCGCCGCGCTGATAATGATACTTGAGAGAACAAAGAAAGGCTTCTTCTCAAATCCATTTGAAGCCACATTTTTGGCACTTCTCACCTAAACAGACGCGTAAAACTATTTGTTGGGTTTCTACGCGCGTCTCTCGCGCGCATCTGGATGGTTTTGTGTTTTTCTTACCTGACAGAATGTCTTGTAAGCTTTGGTTGAACGTCTGGACCTGTCGGTCGTTTATGTGTCCTTTTACCCTCAGAAATCTCGACAGAAATCCGACGGCGGCGCTTATTTCTGGCTTCATCGTTCCCCGAGCACAAAGGGTATGCATTGAGAAAGGCCACGGCGACGATCCGTGCGCTTTTTCTTGCTTTTGTTGTCCGACTGTTCGCGTTCCTTTTCGATTCTGGGCTGCGATCCTTTTCTGTTGGCGCTCCTGCTTCTCTGGGCATTTATTACTCGAAGTAGAGGAAAGTTTCCGTTAGCTGGTCCGTGTGAGAGGACGGTTCAGTGTTTGGGGTAGACCCCTGGTTTTGGTAAATACAGGGGGTTTGGGTAACCGACCCTTGCTGGTCACTTTCCTCCTCCAGAGTGAGGGCTTCTGAGAGGAGAGAGAGGTTTTTATAGTCCTCCTCCTCCTCCCCTCACCTCCTCCTCCCCACATCTCCGTCACTAAAACCTACGGCAACTACAGCTCACCAATCCGAGGCTCAGACACGCACTGACGAGCCGCATATAGGCGGAGTGCAGAGTGCGCGTCATCGAGCCCAAAATAAACAGAGGCGCTCGGCGTGAAATTATGGTGCGTTTCCGTGCTGTCGGAAAAGCGGCAGCTGGAGGAAACAAAAGCGAGCAGAAAAGCACAAGAACGAATAAAAAACTCACTTAAATACTTAATAAATCCTTTTTTTTATAAAGTTTGTGACAAACATCTCCAAAAGTCGTTTCTCCTGGACAAAACTAAACTTAGTGACGTAGCAGCTGTGAAAAAGTATTTGTCAGGTTTTCAATCAAGATGTTTCTGAAGGTGAAAAAGGTTTTTGCTTTTTTATTTCAGATCAGTGAAAACACTTAAATATCAGACAATGATCAAATCCTGAGCTAATTACAAAACTGTTTTCAAATGAGGATTTTATTTTACTAAGAGATTATGCATTATGCAAACTCACCTGGCTCTAGATCAAAAAAATCACACAATTAAGGAATCATAACATGAAGTAGGATAAATGATATCAAAAATAAAAATAAAATCACTCCTTGCTTTAAATACATTTAAGGATAAAAGCCAGAATAACATCTGTAGCACAGTGCTGGTAATCCAAAGGTAACAACTACTCAGAAATCTAAGATGTTTCCTACATCATCACTCTCAAATCAAACACTTGTTGACAATTATTACAACTTTTTTTCAACCATGCAAAGTCCTGCTGTGACTCATTTTAGCAAAGATATTCTTAAATTTGAACAAATTTACCAAGAAAAGGAGCGACGACTAGTGACCATTTGACTTTAGAGACACATAGAAAAAGATGAGAACTCAGTTCCAACAATATAAATAAATAAACAGGAGGGCTATAACACCTTCTTCTGTTTAAATAAGACAACCAGGCCGAACCTCTGGGTTAGACTCATTTTATGAAAGGGGACTTTTTCCACCAACCTTCTGCTTTCTGAAAAGGACAGAGAAATGATTCATCATCAGAATGCAATGAGGGCAACAACAACATAGTATTATTGTTATTATTATTATTAGCTAATAAATGTGTGTTTGGGAAAAGCACATGTCTGAAATGTTAATGTCAAATAAAGCATTTATAAGATAACCCCTAAAAGTGCCCCGGAGGGGGTTTAACTGTTTATTCAACTGTTTTATTATTTTTTAAATCTATTTATTGATGTAAAGTCAAACAGGGGAACATGCTTGGTTTAGTCAGAAAGGTTGACAAAAGACAGAAGAGTAATATTGTTATTATATCACCTTTGTATGCGTCAGCTGTCAGAGCTGAGCTCTGAGAGTCTTCAGAGCAGCACCCGTCTCAATCAGATGAAAAAGCTCACCTTCTGTGACCTCGTTAGACACAAACAGAGACCTTTTCTACATGCTCATTCAAAACTGTGGAAAAGTACAGCCTGCTGTTGCTGCTGCTGGTTGTTTGTTGCAAACGGAGTCACGATGACCCGCTGAGCGTTCTAATCATGATGCAATCAGGAAGGCGAGGGCCACACTGAGAGGTCTGAGTGCTGACCTCAAGTGAGACGGACAAAAATAAATCAGTGGAACGGCAAACAAAACCTCTGCTCTAAACGAATCCGCTGTTGGGATTTATTATTTCACCTGAAATAATTATAATATGCAAAATGATTAAAGGGAGACTGTCAAACGAAAGAAAGAAAGACACTAACCGGGTAGTATTGTGTGGCAGTAATGACATTTAAAAGCTAAGGTCAAGGTTTCAGTGAAAACATGAAAACCACCCCCACAAACCCCCCAGAAACCTTCCTCATTTCCTGGTCAAGAACAAAAAGATTCGATACGAGTTCATACATGTGAAAAGCTCCACCTCATCACCACCGCCACAGTTTCAGCCACACGGGCTGTTTGATGAAGCGGTGGGCAGTTTCAGGGTGCTGCAGATGGCCTGGAAGCTGCTGCAGGACTGATTTAAATACAGATGCTACTTTGTTTTATCACATTACAGATGAACATGACTGAGAATCTCTTTTATTTGCCACAGACAACATTCATCCCACATGCTGTGGATAAACATACACATCTCTAACTTTGTGTGTCTTTATAAACGTTCTGGAGACAAACTCGGGTCTGATTTTATAACCAAGGCTGTCCAAACTTTGTAAGATGTTTTCATTCTTAAAGAAGAACGTTCTTTGCTGGAAGGGTTTCTTTGCTCCACTTTTCATTTTTACAATAGCTGAGAGAGGTGTTGTGTTGGATTTAGGTGACACACTTGGCTGCTTCATGGTTTTCATGTTTTGTTTTGTTTAGTTTTGGCCAAGAGCCAGTTTCTGTAGCCGAGGATCAGAGTTGGAGTCGGAAAAGAGTAGAATGCCTTCTCTGGGTCAGTGACGAGGTCCTGCCCCAAGTGGAAGAGTTTATCATTAGACAACATGGGATAAACTTCCACTGTTATGCTGATGATACTCAGTTATATTTATCCATAAACCCTGATGAACCTAATCAGTTAGGTAGACTACAGGCTTGTCTTGAAGACATAAAAATCTGGATGACTCTAAACTTTCTGCTGCTAAATCCAGACAAGACTGAAGTTATCATCTTTGGTCCAGAACCTCAGAAAAGGAAACTGCTTAGTCAATCACCTAATCTAAACAGTATTAAATTAGCCTCCGAGAACAAAGTAAAGAACCTCGGTGTTATCTTTGACCAGGACATGTCATTCAAATCCCACGTTAAACAGGTTTGTAGGATTTCCTTTTTCCACCTTCGGAATATTGCTAAGATTAGAAGCATCCTTTCCAGGAGTGATGCTGAAAAACTGGTTCATGCATTTATTACCTCAAGGTTGGATTACTGCA